>VMBQ01001759.1:150374-164200 GCA_007657795.1 Dreissena rostriformis
TTCATTTAAACGAATGGTGAGATTTAAGGTACGCATTTGCCAGAGTGGTCCGGTGAATTTAATTTGAATCGAACAAATGTAATGAACACAAACAACGGGCATACCAAATTATGTTATGGTATTGGTTAAAACAATATTTAATGATGCGTTTGTGCTAAAATATATTTGCGGCGATGCGGATACAGTGTGTTCAGAAAAAAGTTTAAAATAACTCGTTTTGAAATACATGCACATCAAATTTATAATTATAATCGCGTCTTTATCCAAAGCATGTGAGACCATTCGTTTAAATGAAACAGTTAAACGTATAACAAAACAACTTTTTTCACAGCATCATTTAAAAATTGTTGAGACAGGTAAACACAAAGCAGGTGCGACATGTGTTTTACCGATTTCCATCTGGTGGTTAAAAGGATTGTAATGCCTGAAATATTGTGCATGTCTTTGTTTAACGTACTGCTTATGCAAACCGTTAATTTCTAATTTCGATAGCCAAAAAACACATTTTAACGTTTAAGGACTACAAAGTGAAAACCGCCCTTTAACTTTATTTGTCCAGGTTTCGGGAATTTACATAACATGTTTAGTAAGCACGTAGGTTTTGTATACACACTAAAGTGAACTATTTGGCACATATCATACATTGTTCATGTGCATCGTACTCAAAGACTTTGCGTTGTTATCCAAAATAGTATGCCAAACAACCATCTCTAACTTAATCTTCACGTTTGTGTCAAATTCCTTATAGTGTTCTGTTTTGGCTATAAACTAAACTCAAAGCAAAATATAGTCCATGCGCCTACCGACAGCATTCTCCATACTTATTAAAAGGACGAATTAGAACATAATCTTTACAAGAATATCAATTCTGATTTGAGAACAAAAATTAACATACAACACTCTCCTCGTGCACTGAACCTTCATATCATTCCCAAACTCGTAATCATATATAACACAAATGTAAACAACTAAGCACAGCGTTCGCAATTCGCCTGTGACGAACATACAGGGATTAAATGTCAGGAAAACAGTCAGCATATAATAATAGTCTACATTTTTGTCACACAAATGTCACATATGTATTAGTAAGTAGCATTGTATATTGTCTAAGTTTGCATCATGTTGCGCTGTGTCATACATATCCTGTGTACAGTTTTTTTTTCCATATGCCCCATAACATGTGAAAGAAATGTGTCTGTTAGACAAGAGTTCTGCTATAGCTTGTATTTATCATTATGACATGCTTGAGCTGCGTATTTCGCCGATCATCATACCCCAGCTGTATTCTGTGGCAGACAAGGCTCTTGCATACGTTTGTTATAAATCTCAGACCAGGCAGTCAATATTCCCAGAACATAAGTCAGTACAGTTCATATTGATTTTCGGTAAACCATCTCCAACTTTGATTATTCTTAAAAATGTGTTAGATGCCCGACAGAAAGCTAAAGGAGCAAAGATTGCGATTGAATTTTCCTCCAGTGTCAATTGTTTTCCAGTAATAAACGACGATGCCCGTTGCCATCGTCCAATAATGTTACAAGCGCCTTTCGGCGAACCTCTAATGTTACGCAAGAATATGTATAGTCCTTTTGAATGAATAGAATGAAAAAGCCTAACAATAAGACTCGTTTATTTAGGACTCTGTTAACAAAAACATAACATATTGTATGGCCAAATACTGTTAAGATGTCAAACATATTAAGCTGATAAGAACAGATACTACACTTTGATCTTAGCCAAAAGGCGGAGAAGCGAACATATATTATATAAAGTCATAAATGAATAAAATACGCGATTATTTTATAAATATGTTATATAATAAACGACTTAAACATTGTTGTTAATGAAGTTGTATAAAGCGCCGTCAATACGAATGCAATATACATCCCACAATTAGATAGACGCCAGAAACACGTGGTATCAAGTCGCCAGTTATGCCACGTTATTTCGAAATTGTATGAAAGCTAAATCCATTTTAAGACTCGCACTGTCGCCATTGCTAAAAGAGATCAGTTTTAGATATCTAAAACGAGTGAAACAATATGTTGTATATGATAAACAGTGAATTAAAATCGATATTTCACCGAATGCAACAAATTTCCTTTTTATTTTATGCCTACAAATAATTAATTTTGTATTTTTGTCAAAAATAGTTCCTGTAAAAAAATGAAAATTATCGATAATGTTCATGGTTAATTTTTACTGTTTGAAACTTTGTGAATTATAAGTTTTAATTCACTGATATTTCTCTATAAACCACTAGAAAGCATACAATTAAGGCTAATACATGTATAACTGTATTCTATCTGATGACACAGTATTATCAGAATGCATTAAAACGTACAAAGAGCCATATTAATGTTATGGATATTTTCTGATGATACCACACGACTTTGAAGAGATATTATAAATACCGGTCAATATACTAAATCGCAACAGCATGTTACGATATTACCGTCGTAAATCAAATGCATAAAACTTATCTGGTCTGTTCAATCTAATATTCAGCGAACCATTATAATTGTCATCGTAATTATTTATAACGCGATCGTTTCATTTTTGCCATATCGTCTAGAATTTATGGTGAACGCGATACAGTGTTGGATGGAAGTTATATACAAGCGTGTATGTTGCCCTATCGTTTAATAGGGATGGTTATTATGTTGTAAATATGTCGTGCATGGATGTGGATTAATTATTCTGGAATTCATGGGGTAAAACATCACAAAAGAGACCGGTATCATTGATCGCGAATGCGCACCATAAAAAACCACCATATACAATAGATAGTACCATGATGCAGGTCTTCAATTAAAATTCCCTGGCATAATCAATAAGTATCATGATTCCTCACAACTACACAGCCTCAAAGGCGCGGTAAGTACACACTTGGTTTATTTATAAAGGCATAAGGTGCTACTCTAGGAATTATAATGTGACTTGTCCCCGACATCCCCATCATTGAACTAAACCACTCAGATTATTTCTTGGAGGCTAAAAACATTCCAATATTCTTTCACGATTTGAGATGTCAGGATGTTGAAACCCATACCATTGCTTGAACAAGTTCTATTGGGGTTCATTATTTAGTTTTCCGAGCATTTGTTCAATATGCGATGTTACAAGACAATGTTGTATATAATCTGCAAATAGTGCAGTTGACAATATAGTGCCAACAAGTTAGAAATAGTCTGAAACAAAAACTGTTGTCGACCAGTACTAATGCGTTTTCAAACAACATAGTGTTGTCGAAGATTCTGCGGTGATGTGTGTTTTCGGTCCAATGCAATACTATATTGCTAACAACAGCTCGAAGTGTTGCTTCTAGGAAAATAAAACTGTATCACACTACCATTATATTTTCATAACTTTGCTAATCGCGCAGCAAGTCCCGAAAATATATTGCAATCGATAACAAGGCATCTGCTTACAAATTATATCAAATATACATATGCGTTAATCATATGGATCTCCATAATTGTACATCAAAATACCACAAAAAAGCGTTCAAATAAAATATTGACTCAAATACATTTGCATAAAATATTGGGGTAAGACAGTTTATAATTGTGTACTATTATCTTGTATAAATCGTTTATTGCATCACAACGATCATGCGCTTTCAAGTGCATTGTACAATATAGTAGGTGTGTTTCTTAATTGAATCAGCGTGAATTAGGTTTAACATATCAGGAAACCGCATTCAACACGTACTAACATTATTATTTTTGCATTTATTGCATATCAACGACTGAATATTAAGCATATCTACGGTTTGTTCATGATCATGTCCCCGTGGGAATGTGTATTAGATTGTACTTTATTAAAGGGTAAGTAAATAGGAAGAGCCAAGTCAATTGTGCAATATGACAATATGATAAAAACGACCCGACGCCAATTTGTTACGTTAATCAACACTTTCCAATTAACCCGTGTAAACATCATCACTACTCTTCTGTTTAAACCTTTGGGGCGATTATTTGCTACAATTACGATTAACTATTACGCATGCTTTGTTTTTTCTGACGTATATACACATATTTACTGTTCTGCATATTGAAATGTTTTGTTAAGTATAAGTTCGACCCCCATACAATACACATCAGACAACCTTTTAAATACTATTACGTATGCTTTTTTAGTTAATTTCGCACATTGAAATAGCTATATTATAGAAGCTATAGTGTATGAATGTAAACATAGCACGCCGATCCAACATTACTCTGAAAGTACATTTTTGCATTCAAATCTACACCATATAAGCCTGAGTTTCGGTTTTGATTTCAGTACTCTGTACAGCNCATGATCATGTCCCCGTGGGAATGTGTATTAGATTGTAATGTATTAAAGGGTAAGTAAATAGGAAGAGCCAAGTCAATTGTGCAATATGGCAATATGATAAAAACGACCCGACGCCAATTTGTTACGTTAATCAATACTTTACAATTAACCCGTGTAAACATCATCACTACTCTTCTGTTTAAAACTTTGGGACGAGTATTTGCTACAATTACGATTAACTAGTACGCATGTTTTGTTTTTCTTGCGTATATACACATATTTACTGTTCTGCATATTGAAATGTTTTGTTAAGTATAAGTTCGACCCCCCATACAATACACATCAGACTACCATTTAAATACTATTACGTATGCTCTTTTAGGTTATTTCGCACATTGAAGTAGCTATATTATAGAAGCTATAGTGTATGAATGTAAACATAGCACGCCGATCCAACATTACTATGAAAGTACATTTTTGCATTCGAATCTACACCATATAAGCTTGAGTTTCGGTTTTGATTTCAGTACTCTGTACAGCCATACACAAATGACAATACTAAATGTCGAAAGGATAATATGCTAGAAAACAATTAAGTTTAGTGAATGTTATAAACCACTAAATTCAAATAGATGCATATAAAACACATAACTATATCAACTCACGTCAATGTCTATGATCGTTACTATTTAATTATGTGTTGCGATACATCGCACATGATATGATTTAACAAACTTATATCGTCCACACGTATTACATATACCTGGGCATCGTATGCCAAACTGAGTTTATACTATTATACATCTGATCGATGCAACAATCTTTTAGCTCAGAATATTCATGTACAAAACGCATTTATTACGGCGAAACATATTTGCCATGAAATAATCGACAACATACACGATACTTAGACTTTTTTCCTGTGGCTCTAGCTTAAACGCCCTAGGTCAAATACTTCAGACTGAATCAAATTATAGGACAACGGTGACTATAAGGCCATATTACAGAACAGGACAAAAGTCGGTTAAGGAAAATTCGTGCTCATAGACATCAGAGACTGTGGTAATGCACTGCTAAGGGTGCTTTTCCACTTGTTTCTACATTATATGAGAAATGTATTGTTTAATATGAGTGAATATACAAATATATGTAAACCTAATTATGCCAAAGACGGTCAGATTTATTGTTTCGCTTTACGTTAACATATATATGTGTTCGTATAAACCCAGGTAGTGGGAAAATTAGTCATATATGAAGATGTTACTTTGATAGTAATGTTATAACGGGAAAATATTGCATTCGCACAAGACGCAGAGCTACCCATAAAACGATTTTCTCGCGTATGAATTAAATGGACCCACACACAGTTATAATCTATTTTACCGTTTATTTCGCATTAGATTCGTGATGAACACGTACATGGATTGATTCCAGTAAAATCTTGTTCATACGGCAACAATCTGGTATCGGTAATTTAAACGGGAGACGCTGTAACGCTAAATTCACGGCATTGCCTGTCTGGACCAATACAATCCCATCGGCTTGTACAAGGCATTTACTCGTTCCATCTCACAGTATAGTCAGGAAATAATTTGCCGCCGTGGTGTTTTCGGATGTATCTCATTTTCCGTTTTGAAAACATTATCCGCTTTCATTTGCAGACTGGTAAATAAATCAGGCTGTTGGATCTGTTGAGTGGATAAAATCAGGTGTATCGTGATCCTTTAATGTTGTGTTCACAGTGGTTGCGGATCGTTAATTGTACTTTCATGGATTTATATTGTATCTAAGCACGTGGTTTTACTACATTTAATTGTTCTGTTATAATGGGAACTTAATTTTGATAACTAAGCGTGAAGAGCGAATCGGCTTTGTGTTTTCTTGATTTTATGTTTTTGATATAGAATATAGAATATAATTGTAATACCAATTGATTTCAAATATGACTTTAAATTGTTTCCGTAGAGGTAGCACATTATTCAAAAAGATGCAATATTGAATATATGTGTGGAAAGCAGTGTGAACATATATGGAAATATAAGACAATATACGCATTCGTGTAATGCCATCAGTATGGATCCTTTTTGGNAGCACACATTTTAACGTTTAAGGACTACAAAGTGAAAACCGCCCTTTTACTTTATATTTCCAGGTTTCGGGAATTCGCATAACATGTTTAGTAAGCACGTACGTTTTGTATACACAGTAAAGTGAACTATTTGGCACATATCATACACTGTTCATGTGCATCGTACTCAAAGACTTTGCGTTGTTATCCAAAATAGTATGTCTGCTCATAAATTATAAGATGTTCACAATGACAATGACAGTCGGACATTTGTAGACCATAACTATATTTGACCACATATAACAGTTAAAGGGACTATATATATTAAGATATTTGTAAATAGTATATTATTGTATTGGTTACGAGAAAGCGATAAGATTTTTTTTTCTGATAAGGTAGCACATTTTTCTCTTTACCTCAATACTTGCAAAACAACGCATCTCTAACTTAATCTTCACGTTTGTTTCAAATTTCTTATCGTGTTCAGTTTAGGCTATAAACTAAACTCAAAGCAAAATATAGTCCATGCGCCTACCGACAACATTCTCCATACTTATTAAAAGGACGAATTAGAACATATTCTTTACAATAATATCAATTGTGATTTGAGAACAAAAATAAACATACAACACTCTCCTAATGCACTGAACCTTCATATCATTCCCAAACTCGTAATCATATATATCACAAATGTAAACAACTAAGCACAGCGTTAGCAATTCGCCTATGACGAAAATACAGGGAGTAAATGTCAGGAAAACAGTCAGCATATAATAATAGTCTACATTTTTGTCACACAATTGTCACATATGTATTAGTAAGTAGCATTGTATATTGTCTAAGTTTGCATCATGTTGCGCTGTGTCATACATATCCTGTGTACAGTTTTGTTTCCATAAGCCTCATAAGATTTGAAAGAAATGTGTCTGTTAGACAGGAGTTCTGCTATAGCTTGTATTTATCATTATGCCATGCTTGAGCTGCATATTTCGCCGATCATCATACCCCAGCTGTATTCTGTGGCAGACAAGGCTCTTGCATACGTTTGTTATAAATCTCGGACCAGGCAGTCAATATTCCCAGAACATAAGTCAGTACAGATCATATTGATTTTCGGTAAACCATCTCCAACTTTGATTATTCTTAAAAGTTTGTTAGATGCCCGACAGAAAGCTAAAGGAGCAAAGATTGCGATTGGATTTTCCTCCAGTGTCAATTGTTTTCCAGTAATAAACGACGATGCCCGTTGACATCGTCCAATTATGTTACAAGCGCCTTTCGGCGAACCTCTAATGTTACGCAAGAATATGTATAGTCCTTTTTAATGAATAGAATGGAAAAGCCCAAAAATAAGACTCGTTTATTGAGGACTCTGTTAACAAAAACATAACATACTGTATGGCCAAATACTGTTAAGATGTCAAACATATTAAGCTGATAAGAACAGATACTACACTTTGATCTTAGCGAAAAGGCCGAGAAGCGAACAAATATTATATCAAGTCATAAATGAATAAAATACGCGATTATTTTATAAATATGTTAAATAATAAACGACTTAAACATTGTTGTTAATGAATTTGTATAAAGCGCAGTCAATACGAATGCAATATACATCCCACAATTAGATAGACGCCAGAAACACATGGTATCAAGTCGCCATTTATGCCACGTTAGTTCGAAATTTTATGAAAGCTAAATCCATTTTAAGACTAGCACTGTCGCCATTGCTAACAGAGATCAGTTTTAGATATTAAACGAGTGAAACAATATGTTGTATATGATTAACAGTGAATTAAAATCGATATTTCACCGAATGCAACAAATTTCCTTTTTATTGTATGCCTACAAATAATTAATTATGTATTTTGTCAAAAATAGTTCCTGTAAAAAATGAAAATTATCGATAATGTTCATGGTTAATTTGTACTGTTTGAAACTTTGTAAATTATAAGTTTTAATTCACTGATATTTCTCTATAAACCACTAGAAAGCATAAAATTAAGGCTTATACATGTATAACTGTATTATATCTGATGACACAGTATTATCAAAATACATTAAAACGTACAAGGAGCCATATATATGTTATGGATATTTTCTGATGACACCACACGACTTTGAAGAGATATTATAAATACCGGTCAATATAATGAATCGCAACAGCATGTTACGATATTAACGTCGTAAATCAAATGCATAAAACTTATCTGGTCTGTACAATCTTATATTCAGCGAACCATTATAATTGTCATCGTTATTATTTATAACGCGATCGTTTCATTTTTGCCATATCGTCTAGAATTTATGGTGAAAGCGATACAGTGTTGGATGGAAGTTATATACAAGCGTGTGTGTTGCCCTATCGTTTAATAGGGATGGTTATTATGTTGTGAATATGTCGTGCATTGATGTGGATTAATTATTCTGGAATCCATGGGGTAAAACATCACAAAATAGACCGGTATCATTGATCGCGAATGCGCACCATAAAAAAACCATCATATACAATAGATAGTAACATGATGCATGATGATGGTCTTCAATTAAAATTCCCTGGCACAATCAATAAGTATCATGATTCTTCACAACTACACAGCCTCAAAGGCGCGGTAAGTTTACACTTGGTTTATTTATAAAGGCATAAGGTGCTACTCTAGAAATTATAATGTGACTTGTCCCCGACATCCCCATCATTGAACTAAACCACTCAGATTATGTCTTGGAGGCTAAACACATTCCAACATTCTGTCACGATTTGAGATGTCAGGATGTTGAAACCCATACCAATGCTTGAACAAGTGCTATTGGGGTTCATTATTTAGTTTTCCGAGCATTTGTTCAATATGCGATGTTACAAGACAATGTTGAATATAATCTGCAAATAGTGCCGTTGACACTATAGTGCCAACAAGTTAGAAATAGTCTGAAACAAAAACTGTTGTCGACCAGTACTAATGCGTTTTCAAACAACATAGTGTTGTCGAAGATTCTGCGGTGATGTGTGTTTTCGGTCCAATGCAATACTATATTGCTAACAACAGCTCGAAGTGTTGCTTCTAGGAAAATAAAACTGTATCACACTACCATTATATTTTCATAACTTTGCTAATCGCGCAGCAAGTCCCGAAAATATATTGCAATCGATAACAAGGCATCTGCTTACAAATTATATCAAATATACATATGCGTTAATCATATGGATCTCCATAATTGTACATCAAAATACCACAAAAAAGCGTTCAAATAAAATATTGACTCAAATACATTTGCATAAAATATTGGGGTAAGACAGTTTATAATTGTGTACTATTATCTTGTATAAATCGTTTATTGCATCACAACGATCATGCGCTTTCAAGTGCATTGTACAATATAGTAGGTGTGTTTCTTAATTGAATCAGCGTGAATTAGGTTTAACATATCAGGAAACCGCATTCAACACGTACTAACATTATTATTTTTGCATTTATTGCATATCAACGACTGAATATTAAGCATATCTACGGTTTGTTCATGATCATGTCCCCGTGGGAATGTGTATTAGATTGTACTTTATTAAAGGGTAAGTAAATAGGAAGAGCCAAGTCAATTGTGCAATATGACAATATGATAAAAACGACCCGACGCCAATTTGTTACGTTAATCAACACTTTCCAATTAACCCGTGTAAACATCATCACTACTCTTCTGTTTAAACCTTTGGGGCGATTATTTGCTACAATTACGATTAACTATTACGCATGCTTTGTTTTTTCTGACGTATATACACATATTTACTGTTCTGCATATTGAAATGTTTTGTTAAGTATAAGTTCGACCCCCATACAATACACATCAGACAACCTTTTAAATACTATTACGTATGCTTTTTTAGTTAATTTCGCACATTGAAATAGCTATATTATAGAAGCTATAGTGTATGAATGTAAACATAGCACGCCGATCCAACATTACTCTGAAAGTACATTTTTGCATTCAAATCTACACCATATAAGCCTGAGTTTCGGTTTTGATTTCAGTACTCTGTACAGCCATACACAAATGACAATACTCAATGTCGCAAGGCAATTATGTTAGAAAACAATTAAGTTTAGTGAATGTTATTAACCACTAAATGCAAATAGATGCATATAAAACACATAACTATATCAACTCACGTCAATGTCTATGATCGTTACAATTTAATTATGTGTTGCGATACATCGCACATGATATGATTTAACAAACTTATATCGTCCACACGTATTACATATACGTGGGCATCGTATGCCAAACAGAGTTTATACTATGATACATCTGATCGATGCAACAATCTTTTAGCTCAGAATATTCATGTGCAAAACGCATTTATTACGGCGAAACATATTTGCCATGAAATAATCGACAACATACACGATACTTAGACTTTTCTCCTGTGGCTCTAGCTTAATAACTTAAAAGCCCTAGGTCAAATACTTCAGACTGAATCAAATTATACGACAACGGTGACTATAAGGCCATATTTATAAACTATAAATGCAAAATGTTAAGCGTAGCGCAGTGGATTTAACAAGAAGAATGCAAAACTGTAGGCGATTATTTGATATAATTACCTGAATTGAAAACGGAAATGTGATACGTTTATGTCATTAATATAAGACTCCTTAAGTTGATAAAAAGACGCTTTCTTAAGGAATGTTTGACTTAGCAATGAACCGTTTAGTACTATTAAAAGACTTTGCGACTATTACTTTAGAAATAAAGTATATTGCGAACTCACATCGAAATTCAAGTATATGTAAAAAAAAACAAAGATAGTCATAATGTTTTTGGACTTTTCTAAATGCATGCATGTATTTACCGCGTTGAAATAGTTAATTGCGTCTGAATTGGCATGTTACTGCGTAACAAGGCAATATTAGGTCACAATCTGATTAAGAAACCGTCTGACTCCAACAATATATACACTGCTGCAGTCGATATACGATCAAATTGCGAGACAATGATTCGATGTAAGGTATTTGCAACACAACTTAATCGGATTGTTTTTATGAAGTCTGAATTCCGGATTTCTCAATTATATGTGCTTATATAGCAATGGTTTACTATTACATGTATGTGTTATAAAACATGTGTTTTCCTCTTTTTTATAATTCAAATAAATATTTTCTTTTTACAATCTTAACAAGCCGAGTTTGTTTCTTTAATTCATATTTTTTATAAAAGAAATTATCGTTCACGCATTTTTTTCTATTTGTATATTGAACACTTGTGCAATTTCAAAGAAGCAAAACTTGTGTAGCTGTTATTATTTCCGATGTCAAACAGATAAGAAGCGAATATTTTGAAGTAAAGTATTATTAATAACGACATTTTGCTCATGTTCTCACCTCTTTTTGGAACATACATGTTAAGGCTCAAACAATCTTCCGTTTGATGTCTCGTAAAACTCGCAGTCCTAGTCATCCATTCAACCGTGCCTTGCGGCAGGCTCCGTAAGAGCTGCTTCTCCTTCAGGATCTGTTGGGGACACACGTGCTTCTGGTCCCATGCGGAATGCACAACAGACCAGCATTCGTTCGGGCTCGACGCCGATGTGAACCGTAGGCGGCCCTTTTGTAGGCTGGCGTACTGCAGACCCAAGTAGGCCTCGACAGACTTCAGTCCGACTCTAGCATCCACGGGGAATTCTACAAGCGCTCCACGGAGGTCGCCGTACTTTGTCGACACCGTGGTGGGACCGAGTTGTTTCATAATCACAAGCGGCAGCACGCCGTGAATAAACCAGCCAAATGAAAGACACAATATCTGCCAGAACATCCAAAAAGGATCCATACTGATGGCATTACACGAATGCGTATATTGTCTTATATTTCTATATATTTTCACACTGCTTTCCACACATATATTCAATATTGCATCTTTTTGAATAATGTGCTACCACTACGGAAACAATTTAAATTCATATTCCAAATCAATGAATATTACAAGTATATTCTATCTTCTATATCAAAAACATAAAATCAAGAAAACACAAAGCCGATTCGCTATTCACGCTTAGTTATCAGAATTAAGTTCCCATTATAAAAAAAAAATTAAAGGTAGTATAACCACGTGCTTAGATACAATATAAATCCATGAAAGTACAATTAACGATCCGCAACCACTGTGAACACAAAATTAAAGGATCACGACACACCTGATTATATCCACTCAACAGATCCAACAGCCTGATTTATTTACCAGTCTACACATGAAAGCGGATAATGTTTTCCAAACGGAAAATGAGATAAATCCGAAAACACCACGGCGGCAAATTATTTTTCTTACTATACTGCGAGAGGGAACGAGTAAATGCCGTGTACAAGCCGATGGGATTGTATTGGTCCAGACAGGCAATGCCGTGAATTTAGCGTTACAGCGTCTCCCGTTTAAATCACCGATACCAGATTGTTGCCGTATGAACAAGACTTTACTGAAATCAATCCATGTACGTGGTCATCACGAATCTAATGCGAAATAAACGGTAAAATAGAGTATAACTGTGTGTGGGTCCATTTAATTCATACGCGAGGAAATCTTTTTGTGGGTAGCTCTGCGTCTTGTGCGAATGCAATATTTTCCCGTTATAACATTACTATAAAAGTTACATCTTCATATATGACTAATTTTCCCACTTTCTGGGTTTAAACGAACACATATATATTTTAACGTAAAGCGAAACAATAAATCTGACCGTCTTTGGCATAATTAGGTTTACATATATTTTTATATACACTCATATTAAACAATACATTTCTCATATAATGTACAAACAAGTGGAAAAGCACCCTTAGCAGTGCATTACCACAGTCTTTAATGTCTATGAGCACAAATATTCCTTTACCGACGTTTGTCCTGTTCTGTAATACTAGTTTGGTCCTACGTTTATATCTGCAAAGAACGTTGATGGTGCCAAACTAACATTCTAAGAGGTAACTAATATTGTTGAGAAATAAGTCTCTGACTGATGGACATTCTATAGTGATTGTTTACACATGCAGATATCCAAAATGTCAATATAATTATGCTTTTAAAAATACACAGCCCGACAAACAAATAGCAGATTCGACATATTTTATAAATTCCATTTCAAAAATAAAATCAAACAAACTTTTCTCGTATATCGTTATCAGATATTAAAATATGAAATATGCTATTAAAACAAAATGCAATGTTCTCTTCACGGATATGATTTAGTAAATGTATGAAAACACTATATTATATATAGTTCAGCATGAATCCAGGTTTTGCACGCATAGTCCTTTTAATAATAACGGTACTAATAAAACAAAACACCCAACACGTATAAGTAATGAACAGATAACAAGAGTACATTACACTATACAAATCTTAATTGTGTGCGTGTTATTTATACACAAAAACTGAACTTTGTTCTGGAATAATACACATGTTGAAACACTGTATAACATATGTTTACACTAAACAACGATTA
>VMBQ01001760.1:3064-26294 GCA_007657795.1 Dreissena rostriformis
GTTTATGAAATAAAAATGCCAATTAAAGATTACATTTTTCAATATTTTTTTTTGTCTTACCTTTTTCAGTTTTTAGCTCGAAGAAAACCCAAGGTATTTCATAGCCCTCTCATCTTCCGCGTCGTCGTCGTCGTCGTCGTCCGAAAACTTTAACATTGGCCATAACTTTTGCAATATTGAAGATAGCAACTTGATATTTGGCATGCATGTGTATCTCATGGAGCTGCACATTTTGAGTGGTGAAAGGTCAAGGTCATACTTCAAGGTCAAGGGTCAAAAAAAAAAAAAAAAAAATTTTTTTTTGGTTTTTCATGTGTATCTCATCGACCTGCACATTTTGAGTGGTAAAAAGGTCAAGGTCAATGATGACCTTCAAGGTCAAAGGTCAAAAAAACGAAATCCAAGCACCTACAGGCGAGCGTTGGCATCCGCTATGCGGTGCTCTTGTTATACATGGTTACAGTAGGCGCGAAATGTGCTCCTCTCTCCCCCACTGTAGACCCTTTAGTTCTAGGACTGGGTAAATGTTCATAAAGTGATTTGTATTATACATTCTGTGCATGTATAATACATTCTGTGCAAGGTAGCGAGCCAAAAAAACAATCAGCATTTTATTCCTCTTTTTGTGGTTTTATATGTGCTCATACATGTATAGCCCTGAAATGTTAGGGGGTGAGTGCCTGGTTCACCATCAGCCCTTGATCCGCTAGTTTTGTCATATTGTTTTAATCAAACAAGCTAAATGCTACACAGATTTTTTGTTTAATTTGAACAGCAAGAAGCATAATAATACCAGCTCATCACATTTTAGTCACATGCTTGTCCTTAAAAGGATATATCTCTTAAACCTTCTCCCTAGTGGCTGCATCATCATCATCATCATCATTGCTGTTATCATCAACATCTTCTAACCACCATTATAATGATATACCAACAACTAAATTTGTTTAACAGCTGTTGAAAAGCTATTAACAAAATAATTTCCACATTTAAAAGCACATATATAACTTAAAGTCTGCATTTAATGCAATAGATTTAATCACTTTTTCAACTCCTCTGCTTAACCAGTCTAAATGGTCTCTTAAAACTGAAATGTGAATACGACTTTTATTACGAGTCTCATTTGCATACATAAGCCCATTGAAATGACAAGATTAAATTAATTCCCTTAAAAAAGAATATTAAATTTGGTGTTTATCTTTCATCACCATCCAAGCAAAACCTAAAATTATGTCTAATACTTGAAATACGCACTGTGATACCATCTACATTAATGCTTTCCCTCACATTATCAAGGATGTAAACTGGTGGTTATGGGACGCCTGATTTCTGACACCCATTTAAAACCTTCCCAATCATTGTAATTAATCACCGCACACGTCTAAGGTGTCTTTGTTGGTTGATGATGTGTTGCTTAATATTCGAATTTCTCATTTCAGTGTTATAAACTAAATGTTGTTTTTTTATTAAATAGTTTTAAGTGAGATGGCTTGGATCTGTAGTCAGATGAGACAACCATGTACCTTTCAAATGTGCCTTGCTCTGGGAAAATGGGGCTTAATGCATGTGTGTATTAAGTGTCGTCACACTGATTGGCCTGTGCAGTCTGCATTAAACCCCCTTTTCACAGAGGCTTAATGAGTTGTGTTCAAGTCTCTACCTTTAAAGTATCTCACTTTGGCTATGGTTGAGCCCATAGATTCAATATTTCACTGACTTGGAGAAAGAAACAGAAAGAAAATATTTCATATTTAAATAAATATTCATATAGGGTATACAGTCAAACAAATGTCATTAAAAGTCATTTGTTGATCTTTTTTATATGCTTGAAGTTTATTTGATAATTTTTTGTTTTGTTTGAAGTTTGACCTTTGTAACATTGAGTTGTTTTACATGTAAACTATACATGTATTTATGTATGGCTCAGTTTGTAAGCCACTGGCCTGCAAATCCAACAATCACAGGTTTGATTCCTGGCCAGGCCACATTACTTGTTTGGGCATCGGTCATGACATTATATCCAAGGCAATTTTTGCCCACTGATTTTAAGTAGGGTGCTTGTCAGTATTTTGGCGTAAGTATGTTCACTAAGCATGGGCGTCCGAAGGAATTATCCTAGAAGGGGGGTCAAGGGGAGGTTTCTCCCTCTTGCCACCGGAGGTGTAGAAAATTAAGAGAATAAGGCCAGATAATGGTGCATCATGAAGTATATCTGGAAAGTTACGAGTCAGGATTTGGAATTGGTAAATTGACTTTATTGGAGTGGATTATACCTATTATCTCTCTCTTTTGATCATAGTGACTGTTCTCATATAGAATATTATACTAATTTTTCCACTCACCGATTTTCCAGGGGGGGGGGGGTCAGCTGACCCCATTTGCCTCCATGTGCGGACGTCCATGTCACTTAGTGTTGGTAAACCTAGCTGCTTGCCAAGGAAGTGTGAATAGGTTAACTGACCGCTGTGATATGTCGGAAATACTGTTGACAACTGCAACAACAAAAATTCATTGTATAAAACACTAAATGAATTCAGAAGTTTAACATGACCATCATAATATTGCTGTAAATAAACTCTTTTAGTTATCCGATACTCCTCAAATTCTTACTCTGAGATGTAATTGACTATATTTATACCTTTAAACCTGACAATGCAGGTCACAGTACGAGGAGTGGTAATTGGAATCGAATCCCTTGAAGAATGGAACACAGGGCCGATCTGTAAAAGAATGCCTACAGTAACAGACGTGCATTAACAGACGGACAGTGACTGCTATCATGGCTTGCTAATTGTAAACAACAAGGTGAGTAGCATTCTGTTAGTCTTAACCCTTTGAGTGCTGGAACCGGATTTTGAAGGTTTTTGCAAACAGTTTGGATCCAGATGAGACGCCACAGAACGTGGCGTCTCATCAGGATCCAAACTGTTTGCTATTCTGATAGTATTCTTTGAAAAAAATCGAAGAAAATGCTAAATTTAGAAGTTCAGCAGACGACAAATTACCCAGCACTCAAAGGGTTAACTTAGCATGTCATAGGATTAGTTTTAGTTTCAACCTATTTATTTATGCTTGATAGCATCAAAAGCATAAGGCTTATTTGAAATGCTCTAGAGTCCGTTTTTCTGGGACTAAAACCAGTACTTGGTGTCTATGGGGGAGATCTAAAGAACGCTCTCACAGTGGGTATCGAACCCATGACCTCCAGGTTGCTAGACCCCATTTACACTACGCTATGTCGAAAGGATTGCCCAAGTGACTTAGTATAAACATGAAAGCAGTGCCTTGGATACACACAGAACTGCCTGAGCATCGACTTTTGGACCATAACACTTACTCTGCTAAATTTTTGAATCATCTTTGGGATTCCTTTCACCACCTGTTACATATATCAGGTGTCCTTACTGCAGAGTCAGCGCAGCTTTTTTTAAACGTATAGCTGTGGTTTGTACCCCTCAGCCATCAACCATCCCCCTTCAAGGTTCAAGTGGTTTCTTCATCATTTCCTCCTAAATCATGATGTTTCTTTCCAGTTTTCGTGTTTCTTACCAGTCTTAACCTTGCGTTCCTTAAGTGCCTCTCTAGTCTGACCATGGTTGTCATGGTGATCATCAGCTATAACTTTGATTTGTGTTTAAGATATGATCATCTAACAGGAAATAGATTATACTTTCTGCGGTTAACACAGATGATTTCTTGGAAAAATGATAAGCAAGCAGCCTGATTATTATTGGAAGAAGATAGAGAGAATTCCACAGAGAATGGTTCAGCCACTACAACCATCTGATCAGAAAGTTGTGACATGAAGATCAAATCAATAAAGCTCTATGTAAGGACTCGTCAAATTGGATCTTTAATTTTTATCGATGAATCTTACTCCATTCACTCAATTTTTATGTCCCCCAGTCTATACTAGGGGACATATTGTTTTTGCCCTGTCCGTTTGTTGGTTTGTTTGTTGGTTTGTTTGTTGGTTTGCACAAACTTTAACATTGGCCATAACTTTTTCAATATTGAAGATAGCAACTTGATATTTGGCATGCATGTGTATCTCATGGAGCTGCACATTTTGAGCGTTGGAAGGTCAAGGTCATCTTTCAAGATCAAAGGTCAAATATAAGGGTCAAAATCGCTCAAAAGGGGACATAGTGTTTCGCAAACACATCACCTGTTATGAAAGAAATTGAAGGCATATTGTTTTGTTATAATTAGATAATGTGATTGATAGGCGCGGGTGAATGTACGAAGTAAAATAATGGGCGGAATATCGGAAAATATAGTCCTCATTCATTCACTTCACAAATACAGGCTAAGAAAAATCAGATCGTGTTAGAATAGAAATACTATATTAATTTTAATATCATAATTTGGTGTCAAAAATGCTTTGCACTCTTGGTTTAATTCCTACTCATCTATACTCTTGACCGTGGGTTATTGACAACAAACTATGACAGAAAAATACTATTTCTTAACTATTATTCATTATTTTAATGTTACATATCAAGAATAGTGTTGTCACTGATCTGTGGGGTTGGGTATGATGGCCTTGGGAAGAAAAATGACAAAACAGGAAAAGTTGTTTCATACACACAACACAGACAGCAGGTCTTGGGATTTTGTATAGATTAGCCCTTTGCATGCTGGGAAATTTGTCGCCTGCTAAAATGTCGGCTGCTGAATTTCTAAAATCATCCTTTTCTTCACTTTTCAAAGACCACTATCAGAATAGCAAACAGTTTGGATCCTGATGAGACGCCACGTTCTGTGGCGTCTCATCTGGATCCAAACTGTTTGCAAAGGCCTTTAAAATTCGGTTCCAGCACTCAAAGGATTAGTGGGACTGAATGATTGTTAATGAGTGTAATTCGGAGCTACGAAGCCAATTTCCAATAAGTCTTAATTAATTATAATCATGGCCAGACTGACAACAATCTTACCTTTATCGGCGCCAATTAGAGAAGGTGCGAACATTATGAGTTATTATTAGTGCAAATAAGAATGTCTAATCTGCAACATCCCTGAACATGCAATACACACTATTGGTAATACAGTTGTTATCAATTAGCGCTAATCGTTACGATTCTACCTCAACCAAGTCAACGCTAATGATATAGCTTTACTGTATTAGTGTTTTACAGGAAATGTCATGTGTCACTGAAGAACACAGTATAATGTTAATTGTGTTAACTTAACTGGGTTTTTCTAGATAGAGAAACTGAGTGTGAATTACTTTGTATATGAATGTCTTTCATGCCTACAGTCTCTTTTTTTTTTAATTGGACATAATTATTCGTTACAAACTTAAATTCGTCAATCGGTCTTCTGAAGAAATATTAAAAAAATTAACACTTGGCAAATAATAATGGTTTCACAGTACAATGACAGCAAGGGGGTGGGGCAGTTTTTCTTATGTCATTACCGTATTTTNATACAAACAAATAAGTACAAACAAATCTAAATCATGTATTGTTTAAACTTGATGTTGAGTTTTTATGCATTTCCATCTGTCCGTCTGTCTGAAATTCCGTCACACTTTGCGTTTAGGTTTTGAAAAATGTGGAAAAAAATATGCTTTTAGGTTTTGACAAATGTGGAAAAAAATGTGGAAAAAGCGCTTTTTAGGGGCATATGTCATCCTATGGTGACAGGTCTTGTTGTTACTACAAACTGAGGTTTATATATTCAATAACTGACACCCGTTTCTGTCGAATATTTTTCAGTTATTTTCCTGCATCAGTACAGCATCTCCTCACTTCTACATGAGCATCCTCTGTTCATACATGACCAGTGAGTACCGTAGCGAGGTCCCCGTCTCTGACATGAACCCACCGTTCCTGCGAGCCTTGAAGACACCCCGGTTTGCGGGCACACCCCTCTGTCCATACCTGGAACAACCCAACCTTGTCTCGGGGCTTCCTGCTCAGTGTATGTTCTGATTTTTGTTCTTTCCTGGAAAATTCTATTTTATTCTGGTGTGAGTAATATTTTGTTATGAGGTTATTTGAATTGCAGCTAACAAACACATTCGATTATTGGTTGGATTAAAGTGTTTATATTTTCTCTATTAATTATTAAAAACATGAAGCATTCTTCTGTTCTGAAATTCTCAAACCCATAACTATCATAAAAAACTCCATAAAAACAATATAGTGAATAGTTCTTCACATTAGTTTTTAATGAAGTCCAGTATGATCCGATGAGGTCCTGTAACACCCATAGGTTATTTGACCTCACAGCATGTTATAAATACCTGTCTTTCACATTTGTTTTTGGAGCAAATTACTCCCACAGTTCTCAAATGAATTTATATAAAAAAATATCATCACATAAAGTGAAGAGGTGAGCCACACCTACCTGAGTTATTTGCCCTTAAATTTGGGGTGTAAAAGTTAACTTTGTGTCACATTTGTGTTAGAGCTTAAGTTATTCATTTTAGCCTTGCTCTTGGAAAACGGAGCTTAATGTCTGTGCATAGTAAAGTATCATCCCAGATTGGCCTGTGCAGTCTGCATGGGTTAATCTGGGACGACAGTTTCCCCCTTTTATGGATTTATTTGTTTAAAGAAAGTCTCTTATTAACGAAAATCCAGTCTAGGGGAAAAGAGTTGTCACTTATTAGCCTGTGCAGACAGCACAGGCTTATCTGGGACGACACTTTACGCATATGCATTAAACCCCTTTTTCTCCCAATTTCGTTTCCCTCCAGTGTTGACCTACTGCCAGATGAAGGATGTTAAGGCAGTACTGTACGTCTGCTACACAGACACACTCTATTTGGACACATTCACTATGGAAGTCTTTAAGCCGCTAGTGCAGTCCACACCTATCAAGGACGTTTTTCAGGTAATGCTATATTGTCAGGTAAATGATATTTAAATGATTTATTAAGTTATTTAAAAGCCACTTTTTCGTCTTGTGAGATTCTATATTCTATGCTTTGACAATGCCATTTTTTGTCTTATTAATTGCTATTTCATTAGCTTTCATCATTATTAATAAGGGGTTTAATTAATATTTTAAAATCTAAGACTTATATTGCAAAATACTTTTTATTTCTTTTTATGCCCCCTTTAAAAAAAGGGGGGGGGGGGTATATTGATTTTGGCCTGTCTGTCTGTCTGTCTGGCTGTCTGTCTGTCTGTCTGTCTGTCCCAAAACTTTAACCTTGCTCATAAAATGAAAACTCTTGGGTCTATGTTCTTTAAACTTCACATGTGCATGCAACTCATTGACATCTACAATCAAACATGGTTGGAGGTCACTAGGTCAAAGTTCACTGTGATCACTGTGACCTTTACATTCAAAATATAACCTTGTTTTTAAAAAAGCTGCCATGTGGCTTCAAAGTGCAGTAGGGGGCATTGTGTTTTCACAAAAATAGCTCTTGTTCTCTAAAACTATAAGGCCCAATGGTTTAACATTTGTTATGTACAATGTGTTGTGCTTTTCTACAAAATTTGTTTAAATCATGCCCTTAAAATAAACACTGGCCACACCACAGTGTCAACATTTGAATTATCATAACGCTACATATTACAACCTGCCGTGTCAGGGGATATTTGTCACAACTCTGACAAGCTCAAGTTCAAATCTATTTTATAAGAGCCTTTGATGATAGTATGAGCTTTTTTCTGCTATTTCAAAATATTTTCAATGTTATTTTACAGCTTTTTACATTTTTCAGTATGGTTTTTATATGCATTTTGTTAACATGAGATTCTAAGAATCTATATATGTATATATTTGATATACAATTGTCATGTGTACATGCGCTTCTAGCAGATTGTGATACTTAGCATTTAAGCAGTATGAGCAAACATTTAGGTAACCTGATGGATAGAAGCTGTTCATGTTTTAGTTGTGTCCACATGTCTATTACTTGCTCAGTATTCATATGAACCTCTCTCTAGATAAACATGTCTAAATGCATGTGTGTAAAGTGTTGTCCTAGTGCAGTCCGCACAGTCGTATTAGGGACAACACTTTTGGCTTTTTAGCTCTACTGGCCAAAGGCCAGAAGAGCTTATGGGATTGCGTGGTTTCTGTGTGTCCGTGCGTTAGACTTTTTCTTGTTTACGCGACAAACTCCACAGTTTTCATCCGTTTCTTTTCTAACTTGTTCAGTGTCTTTATATTCATGAGGACTCGAACCCTATTGAAAATGGGTTACATCAGACCATCTGTCTGCCATCCCTGCGTGCGTCCGTGCATGCATCCGTGCGTGCGTTAGACTTTTTCTTAATTACGCGATAAACTCCACAGTTTTCATCCGATTCTTTTCAAACTTGTTCAGTGTCTTTATATTAATGAGGACTCAAACCCTATTGAAAATGGGTTACATCAGACCGTCCGTGCGTGCGTCCGTTAGACTTTTTCTTGTTTACGCGATAAACTCCACAGTTTTCATCCGATTCTTTTTAAACTTGTTCAGTGTCTCTATATTAATGAGGACTCAAACCCTATTGAAAATGGGTTACATCAGACCGTCCATCCGTCCTTGCGTCCGTTAGACTTTTTCTTGTTTTCGCGATAAACTCCACAGTTTTCAGCCGATTGTTTTCAAACTTGTTCAGTGTCTTTATATTGATGAGGACTCGAACCCTTTTGAAAATGGGTTACATCAGACCGTCCGTCCATACGTGCGTCCGTGCGTGCGTTAACTTTTTCTTGTTTATGCAATAAACTCCACAGTTTTCATCAGATTTTTTTCAAACTTGTTCAGTGTCTTTATATTGATGAGGACTCGAACCCTTTTGAAAATGGGTTACATTAGACCGTCCGTCCGTGCGTGCGTCTGTTACACTTTTTCTTGTGTACGCGATTAACTCCAGTTTTCATCCGATTCTTTTCAAACTTGTTCAGTGTCTTTATATTCATGAGNACTTTTGTGTCCGGAGCCATATCTTGGAAGTGCTTTGTCAGTTTTCAACTTGGTATGAGTATATATATGGATAAGACGATGATGCACGCCAAATGGCATTGTACACCATCTGTTAATAACGGAGTTATGGCCCTTTGTATCGTAGTATGTTCATCCGTCCGATTTGCACCTATCCTTAAACAAAATATATGTTGCGGGGGCTATCAATTCTACGAATTTGCTTGTTTTTTGTACAAAGTGTGTCATTTCCATCAAAATTTTGCAAAGCCAGAAACAAGAATTATTCTTATACTGCTAAATTTAGTATTGCCTGCAAATTAAACATTTTAAAGAAATTATTAAATTAGATGCAGCTGTGAAAATTTTAAATAATGGATTTTGAAAAGCATGAAAATTATATTTGTGCAACTCCTGCTGATGGCAGGAAATTGACATTTCAACAAAAACAATTAATAATAAATTATTATGATATAATTGCTGCCAGGGAAATGGTTGCACTTAAATATGAAGGCAGGAATTGGTTTGCCTAATTTTAGTTTTAAAGCATTATTGTGATACAAAATATAAAATAACTACTTTTTTTGAAAATAATGAAGACATTTTCCTTTTGTTTTGGGGGGGAGGGGAATAATTATTTAAGTACCTCTCAAGAATAGGATAGTCCAGCAACTGTAAATAGTATGTCTCTGTTTAGTTCCGCAGATGATGACAACCGCAACAAATGTTGTTCTATAATTTCATTGTTTAAGGAAAAAAAGTGACTCTAATCGTCCATATTCATAATTTTTCAAATGGCTGTTTACTATGACAGCTGACAGGTGAAAATGAAAAATGTACTTGTCATCAACAGCAAAAGCTTCAGTAAATAGAAGAATAGTGGTATTATGGTTTGTAACTATAATGTGTGAAGTAACTGCCGTGTAATAATGGTAGTAAATTTATCACTTTCTTCTACCTGAGTGGCTTTAATTAATAAAATCGTGCATAATACAATATGGGAGTGCAAACATAATAAACAGTAAAAACTGTCCATAAAGTAAAATGTGTGCGCATTTAACAAAATTCACCACTATTAGACATTTATAGCAGCATCTGTGTACTATTTACCAATGACATCATGTACGTAATTCAGATGTAGTTTCAGCAAACAACGCCAACAGCAGAGTGCCTAATTAAACTCCCCTGCAGGTGCTATATTAATTGCTTTACAACGTCTCATTTTGCACACTGAAAGCTTGGATGCTGGGACTTCCTGCTAACCAATGGCTCTTGGAATTGCTTTCATATTTGCTCGCCTATCAGTAATGTCCATTTTGTCACCCTCCAGTCATTGGGTTTTATTGGTGGATGTTTAATTTACGCTGGTTTAATTTGCCAAATACTGCCTAGAACTGTTTGGTAATGGTTTTGCCAGGTTTTTGTTGAGTATTTTATGGGCAGATTTTGCACTAGACCCATTCTTAATGTGATCACTTGTGGACGGTGATTGGTAATAAATAATCAGCTGGGTTGTGTAAATAAGCAACCAAATTTAAAATGAACTTTTATTGATCATTACTTAATGTGCATCTTTATCACACAAAATGTCCAAATAGTTTTTTTATGAATATTTAAAGTAAAAATCTCAAAATGGTTAATGTGCTAATCTGTGAATAATGGACATGTCACATTAACATAATACTCTTTAGTTTGATTGTGAATAAATTCAACACTATTCAGGGTTACAAATGGGCATATATTTACAAGGTTCTACAAAAAGTTGATGGATACCCAGGACCTGGTTTCAAGTTTATTTTAAATAAAAGATCAAAATCAACGGAAATGCATCTTTCTTTTAAATTAGTGTAAAAAATGGATTCTTAATGCATAAAAAAGGAAATTATTCATCTAGTATTATTACTATTGAGAAATGAAACTTTTTGGGGGTCTTAGAAGTGTTAATAAGTTTTAGACACATTCAAACTTTAGCAAATGGTGTGAACTCGTGTTCTTCTATTCAAAAGCGTAGCTTTATTGTCAAATATAAGAAAATTTATTTCTGATTAAACATGATACAAATGATACAAATCTCCCGGTTAGTTTGAAGTGACCGGATTGCTTGGGTAGATAGCCCCTAATTAGGTGACCCCTTTTGAGAGGCTAGAGTGCAGTAAAAGTGGAGACCAGGTACAGTGGTCAGATGAATCATATTACCATATGACCGGTACTAACCATCAGTAAAACATTTGTTGGTATAAAAGAAGCTATGTAGAATGTTTTTTTTTATGGGTATGCTTTAGTATTATTTGTATATTTCTTTCAACAATGTTAAATGTTTGTGAACAATAAATAAAGAATTACAAAAAAGTAAAAATATAAAACTTATGTACATAATAAAATAAGATATGAAGTAAAATTAGAAAATATATTCCGGAACGTTTGAAAAAGTCTTTTTTTTTCATATTTTACATTTCTCAATTAAAGCTTATCACATTCTGTGTCACACTTGGGATTTTGTTGAACTTTTTACAAAAAAAGAGCAACTTTGACTTGTGTGCAATAACTTCCTCCTAGGTAATAATAGAATGGTTTACATTTTGTTTTTAGCTTATTGGGAGCATTTGTGCTCAGTCTATGTCTGGCATCTGGTGTCATGTTTTAAAGCTTGTTGTGTGTTGTCAACTTCTAGTTCGTTACCTGCACTCTAGAGGCAACATTTTTCCTCCAATCATGATTAGCCCATTTATGCCTAGCGTCTACAAAAAAGGCCTAGGCAAACAGCGTAGACCCAGATGAGACGCCGCATAATGCGGCGTCTCATCAGGGTCTGCACTGTTTGCTTAAAGGAATTTCTGTGAGAAATATTCTAAAAATGAAATAAATATACCAGACATCTCTAATTTTGGAAATATATTGATCCAATTTAGAAGGATGGGAGAGTCCACTCGGCATAAATGGGTTACACTTAATAACTAGGCCCAGTTAAAATCTGGGTATCCATGCAGTTCATAGCATTATGAGTGGTATGCACCATTTATAGAAGCCGGACAGTCCATATAATTAAGGTTAATCTTATTATTATATTGCAAAAATGATAATAATAATTAGAAAATAGTAATAATAGGTGGAAATGATGACAAGTTTTTAATAGTCCAGTTACGTGGGAAAATTTATAATATGTTATATTATTATAATGTCCTTATTTATATAGCTTATTCAGCATCCATGTTATAAATTATTTAAGTTTAGAATTTATAGATTGAAATCCATTTAATGTTTCAGCTGACCCAGATGGTATATGTAATGTATTTAATGTATTAAATGAGTGTCCATTTAAATATTGCTGATAAGGTATCTAAATTACACCAGGAACATTCTTTCCTGTCACGAATCAGCATTGACCATCTATGACACGTCCACCCTTTTTCTTGCATCATGGCCAGTGGCTGGTCACTCGTGGTGAAAATAATAAATAATTTAATGACATATTTACCCCTAAATAGCAGCATGTATTGACAAACTAATGTGAAAATTAATGACTTTTCCATTGACTGCGAGCAATGTCATCGCTAATGTTTGATTCAGGAGCCTGATTGAGAATCAAGCTGGACAATGGTCAAGGGTCAGCGTGCTTTTGTGCGTCCAGTAAAAAGGCTAATTAAATCTCGGCGGGACGTCAACTCGCTGCCCATATGGCTTTTCGATTGGGATAACCAAAAAACGAAGGTTAAGCTCGTTGGTAAACTTCAATCCTTTGGAAACCAAGACAAAAAGCTGTTGACTTCGTAATTAGCTGTATTGATGTCTTTTAGAAAACATGTTTTTCATTAATCATGGATTAAGAAGTACGGTGATTGCCTATGTTTGATGTTTAATTCTCGGCAGCATTTCTCTTTGAAACCAGTATTTGAGGATTTTATACCATCAATGACAGGAGTTACTGTGTTACATTTAGTGACAACTTTGATCATAAGTCCTTCATTTAGAAGTCAATTATTCATTAAGTTAAATCCGGATTATAGCACTTTTAGATCGCCTTTAGTCATACAGGGATTTTAACAAACCCCTATGCTTCTAAACATTTTGACTCAGGCTAAACATTTCCTGTCAATATTAATCCAACAAAATTATGGCCATTTTGGAAATTAAAAAAAAGACAGATTGCAGTGGGAAGTTTTTTATTAGATAAGAATATTTTCACACAACATCCAAGAAATATCATTTTTTGCAAAAATTATGTAATGTTTAATCATAGATTGTTCCAGCATAAGTCCCTTTATATTTCTGTAACCCAAACCGTATACTACATCTTTGATTACTGTTGATTGTGCCCCTTTTTATAATGGTTTTCAAATGGTTGTTGATTAGTTCAACATTTAAATTTTGTTGTGGTTTTGAGGTTTATTCTTGTAACCCGAGATTCAGGCACACCATAGCGTGTTTATCAGGTATAATCTGCAAAACTGTCATCAATTATTATTCTCATTAACAGTATTAATTTCTTATTGACACATCGGACACATTCTTTCTAAAACCAAAACTAATACCATTTCAATATGGGTATTATCGTTTAGCTACTTGACAGGTATCTATGAAGATTTCATGTGCAATAAATTTCAGTTTTAATGAATTAAATTCGTGTTTTTGTAAAATTAGTCAGTTTCCGATAAAAATAAAACATTTTATGCATTCTGTCAAACTAAGGAATATGTATCGAAATTCATCCTACACTGCAATCTAATGTTTTTTCAAGTCAGTGACATTTGTTTTTAAATCTTCAAAATGTTGTAACTTGCAAATGGTTTTAAAGCAGTTTAAGTCATTTTTGCATTTGATGGCTTTGCTTCAGAATAAATGTCAGATTCAGTTACAGGGTTAGATAATTAATGCAACCCTATATAGCATTTAAATTCTGTGTGGTTTGATATCAAAACCATAGCTTTGCAGTCATGCCCAGTTATTCCATACAATAGATGGGTTACAAATCGGTGACCAATGTTTCATGATTTCGTGACGTGTGTACACGGGTGGGTATCGGTTAGCCAGGTTTAGTGTCCGTTTTCGCCATCGTTCAATGAAGGAGGCTGATGGATTACGCCAAGGTTCATAGGTCTGCGTTGTTTGTGGCTGAACACATTTAAGAATATGGCGGTTTAAAGTAAACTGAAACTGCTAGTAGGAAATATCTGAAACATTGGACAAATGTTGTTGTGATTAATTTTTAGAAAATGTGACCTCTGGTCATGAATACTTATGTGTACATGTATGTTTATCACAGTCATTGCAAAATACATCTCTATAAATAAAAACAAAATGTTTACACCATATCCTGTATTTGTTACCTTTTCCCTATAATTTCACAGTGTGTCACAAATATGTTCCACTCATTGCAAATGAGTCTGTCTTTAGGATAAACCAAGAATACAATCTTTATTTTATTTCACTATAATAATATGTTATAATCGTTGAATATTGCTTGTGTTAAATAAGATTTATAATTTATTACATGTATCTTTGTCAGTTATTCTTCGTTGAGATACCTAAATAACTGATAATACCAGGTATACTAACTTTACCTGAATCAAGTAAAACATTTGCTATTCAAATTATGTACACTGTAAATGCATTTGTCCTTTCTCATATGATCCTTTAAAAGCAAATTTGGACAGCAGATATTTGTGGCAGCTGAAGAGAAGTAGTACTAGAAGAGGCAGCAGAAGACATTGAAGCAATTGCAGGAACAAAAGAAGTAGCAGTAGACAAAAAAGCATTTGGAGGACCAGAAAAAGCAGCAGAAGAAAAAGAAGCGATTGCAAGAACATCAGTTGGCAAAAGGAACTTGAAGGAATGGAAGAAGCAGCAGAAGAAAAAGATCCATCAAAGAACCAAGACAACTCTTCTATTCCCCCAAGTCAAAAGAAGAATGTGGCACTGGATGGGCCATATACCCCATATGGTAAAAGCAGACATTCCCAGAGTTGCCATGCGATGGATGAACATTGGAAGATGATCAGGAGTCGCCCACAAGAAACTTGGGATTGGTTGGTGAAAAAGGAGACATGAAAGAAAAACTGGAGCTAGGACAGAGTACAGATATGGACAAGGGACCTAGATGGCAATGGGCCAAGTACAGATACGGGCAATGGACCAAGATGGCAATTGGCCAAGTACAGATACGGGCAAGGGACCTAGATTGCAATGGGCCAAGTACAGATATGGGCAAAGGACCTAGATGACAATTGGCCAAATACAGATATGGACAAGGGACCTAGATGACATTGGGCCAAGTACAGATATGGGCAAGGGACCTAGATGGCAATGGGCCAAGTACAGATATGGGCAAGGGACGTAGGTGGCAATTGACCAAGTACATATATGGGCAAGGGACCTAGATGACAATAGGCCAAGTACAGATATGGGCAAGGGACCTATATTGCAATGGGCCAAGTACAGATATTGGCAAGGGACCTAGATGACAATGGGCCAAGTACAGATATGGGCAAGGGACCTAGATGGCAATTGGCCAAGTACAGATATGGGCAAGAGACCTATATTACAATTGGCCAAGTACAAATATGGGCAGGGGACCTAGATGGCAATGAGCCAAGTACAGATATGGGCAAGGGACCTAGATAGCAATGGGCCAAGTACAGATATGGGCAAGGGACCTAGATGGCAATGGGCAAAGTACAGATATTAGCAAGGGACCTAGATGACAATGGGCAAACTACAGATATGGGCAAGGGACCTAGATGGCAATGGGCCAAGTACAGATATGGGCAAGGGACATAGATGACAATGGGCCAAGTACAGATATGGGTAAGGGACCTAGATGAAAATGGGCCAAGAACAGATATGGGCAAGGGACCTAGATGGCAATGAGCCAAGTGCAGATATGGGCAAGGGACCTAGATGGCAATGGGCCAAGTGCAGATATGGGCAAAGGACCTAGATGGCAATGGGCCAAGTACAGAGATGGACAAGGGACCTAGATGACATTGGGCCATGTACAGGTATGGGCAAAGGACCTAGATGGCAATGGGCCAAGTACAGATATGGGCAAGGGACGTAGGTGGCAATGGACCAGGTACAGATATGGGCAAGGGACCTAGATGCCAATAGGCCAAGAACAGATATGGGCAAGGGACCTAGATGGCAATGGGCCAAGTACTGGAGTGGGCAAGGGACCTAGATGACAATGGGCCAAGTACAGATATGGGCAAGGGACCTAGATGGCAATGGGCCAAGTACAGATATGGGCAAGGGACCTAGATGACAATGGGTCAAGTACAGGTATGGGCAGGGGACCTAGATGGCAATGGGCCAAGTACAGTTATGGGCAAGGGACCTAGATTGCAATGGGCCAAGTACAGGTTTGGGCAAGGGACCTAGATGGCAATGGGCCAAGTACATATTTGGGCAAGAGACTAATATGGCAATGGGCAAACTACAGATATGGGCAAAGGACCTAGATGGCAAACTCTGATGAAGGCCTTATAGGCACACCAGCACAATGAGGATTAAGAACAATTATGTTTATAATTGACTAGATATCATTTATTAATTTATTCATATGCAATCATTCGTACTTCAAAACACTTTAAAAAAAGGGTTTACAAAATGAATAACATCCTCACATTCAAGTACTTTCTATAAATCGGTCAGAGTGCTTTACAAAATGAATTATTCAGTATAACAACTTGTTCTGCAAACACTCTACTAGATATTCAAATTACACCATGAGGTGATTGTTTGTTGTGTTACAATACCATTAATGGGGAAAAAAATATGAATTATCTCTAAATACGGTACAGAAAGGTATGGATGTTTGAACAGTGGTTTGCTATCGGTGGGGGACAAAAATCGTTCAACAAAGAAATGTCATTGATAATATAAAATTTATTTAAATATCAACTGATTTAAGTGGTGTTTTAGCTTTAATGGAGTTGTTTGCGAAGTTTATTTAAACCGGGAGCTGTCTCAAATTACTAGACCCAAAACTTTTGGTACCACGTTTAAATCTTGACTGGTTATTTCTTCTGAGCTACTTCAACAATATTTGGTCAGATGAATTACCTCCGTATGTCAATAAGGCAATTGAAGTGTGTTTCTATTTGGCAAATTTTAAAAGCTTTTTGAAGTAGATAGTAAATCATGATGTTCAAACACTCTTTATTTACAATAAAAATACAATGATACATGCTTGATTTATTGAATATGATTTGTGTCCCAGATATTTTATGCACCATATATTAAATTGAAAACATACTGAAAAAGTATATTGAAAGGCTTACAATAACCATATATATGCTAAAAAATATTTTGTAAATTAATAGAGGCAAAACATCTCTTGTGTTTTACACCATTATCAAGTATGCATTAATAATAAATAATACTTGCATTGAATTTGTCAAGGGTCGTTGGACAAAGCTGAAACATGCACTGATTGCTTTAAATAAGGCATTTGCTTTTTTTTTCACAACATTATTTTTATGAAAGCTTAAATATGTGAAATTAATAGATATATCATTCCTTGTAGAATTTGCAAACAATGCTGTTGGCCCGTTCTGGCTTCCAATGGATTTACATAATGCTGTGGAAAAAGCTCCTTTACCAGCATGAAATGTGTGATTAAATAAAATGAGAAATTCACCATTATTCAATTAAAATCCTCCCATTTCAGCCAACAAATAAGAATTGATGCATTAAAATACTCTGGCAATTGACTCATGTCTCCACTCATTGGCTCATGGGGACCCAATGCCACAAGGATGGTGTTATAACAAACACCTCTCTTTGTTCCCTTGTGTCCTGACCCACCCTGATTTTATTGGCAACCAAACACCTTCCAAAATATCAGGTCTGGAACAAAGGTTGTGCAATTTATTAATTAAGACAGGTTCCATTATTCACTTATCGGATTAAATTTCTCCTCGCAACTAAAAAAGCAACTTTAAGTCATACATAGCAGTCAGGGTCAATATCAGCTAAATTAGTAATAAAGTAGTGGAAACTATTTTGAGGTTGGATATTGTAGAATAAAGTTAAAAACCATCATGTTTTTTTACATTATGCTTGGATAACCAGAAAAAAATATTAAAACATGAACTAAAACAATAAAAAAAAATAAAAAAATCAAACGAAGATCTCAAAGTTCACATTACGTTATTTCTCAGACTGATACCAACTAATAAAGTTCTGTCTCAGGAAACTTTTTTAACTGCATGCATTTATTATTGCAAACGGCTTAAGCAAAGTAAGCGATGACAAGCGGGCTTCCATAATTTTGGTGAAATTTATGTTTCCGACTATGAAACTATGCAGAGTCAAAATGTGTCATCCTTTGTTTACACGGTAATTAATGTTCAAGGAAGCATTATGGCCCTGAAATTCATTACAGCTAGAGCTTTCTTATCCAGTGAGTAATATTCACCCATCGGTTAGCAACAGTTTGACCTTAGTGGTTGTATCAAATACCATATCCCTAAATGTCAATTTGTATCCTCATGACCACTATGCTCGTGTATGGCTGCCAAGTAAATTAGATACTTTATAGCATGCACATGCCAGTCAGTCAGCTTCATCGTGGAACCATTATTCTACAAAAATAAGTTTCCAAAATAAGCCTGATACTGATGCGAACTCATTTTTACATAAATAATATCTTTGAAAGTAAATTAAGGAACCTCTGGAATTAATAATAATCACACAGTTCTTTTGATTGTACAACCTTTTATACAAAATCAAACAAAACTGTGTTTAAAAGGTATTAACAATCCTATAAAAGTTTGTATGCCCCCTTTTTTTAAAAAAGGGAGTATATTGTTTTGGCCTGTCTGTCATTCTGCCTGTCTGTCTGTCCAAAACTTTAATAAATCTTAAAGTTTTGTCATAACTTTTGCAATATTGAAGATAACAACCTCATATTTGGCATGCATGTGTATCTCATGGAGCTGCAAATTTTGAGTGGTGAAAGGTCAAGGTCATCCTTCAAGGTCAAAGGCATTGTGTTTCTGACAAACACATCTCTTGTTTGATATATCATTACCTCGAGATTTTGTGTTTTCAAAGATTAAAGGACGTAAACCTACATCTTTTCAAATTTAAGTTGATGCTACATTAATTTGCTGACAAAAATGTTTCAGGAGATAACTTTTCATGTTTTTAGTCATTCATTTAGATTTATAATATATTTTCAAATAATGTTGATTGTAAAACAATATTTTCTAGTGATATATTTTTCACACTGTATTGTTAATGTGTCAAACAATTCAGATAAATAAAAATCTTTGAAACAAATCACTATTTTAGTTACTATTGTTGCTTTTATGTGCTAATTTTGCTTCTGCTATTGCTTCTGTTTTGCCATGTGACATGTTGTTATGTGACAGCCTATCCAATTGTGCTTTTTCTGCTGCTTCTTTTTCAACGTCCGTTTATTGTCAAACAAAATATATTTTAGCCTAAATATGGTAATTGTAAGGCTTTTAAAGTCCTTTTTCAGAATAGTTTCAATTTAATGGATCCTGCATGATGTATCTGGAGCAAAAATCATATGCAATATATCAAGGATGTATCGTCATAGTATGTTTATTGTAAATAATGAGTGTTTGAACATCAAGATTTGCTATCTACTTCAAAAGATTTTAAAATTTGCCAAATAGAAAAATTGCCCTACTGACTTACACAGGTAATTCATCTCACCAAAATTAATATTGTTGAAGTAGCTCAGAAGAACTATCAGTCACAATTTAAAAATTGTATGAAAAGTTTTGGGACTAGCAATTTGAGACGCCTCTATATTTCAAGAAACTTTGCAAACAAATCCATTAAACCTAAAACTCTAATTCAATCAGTTGATATTTACATAACTTTTATATTATCAATGATGAACTATTTGTGTACTGTTGAAACATACTATTTTCCTCTATTAAATTTAGAGATAATTAATATTTTTTTCACCATTAATAGTATTGAAGCACGACACAAAATCACTTAATGCTGTTCTTTAAATAAACATTAGCAGCGTGTTTGCAGAACAAGTTATGATGCTGAATAATTCATTTTTCAAAGCACTTTTAAAGCACTGTGACCGATTTATAGAAAGTACTTGTGAGTATATTATTAATTGTATGAATCACTTTTTCCTGAAGAACTTTTTAAGTTAGAATGATTGCATCTGAATCAATCAATGAATGATATCTAGTGCATTACACATAACCATACTAACTTACTTAATTCTCATCGCATTAGTTTACACATAAGACCTTCACCGTAGTTTGCCAGCTTGGTCTCTTACCCAGACTGTCCTTGGAGCCAGCTCGTGTGTCAAATGGTCTGTTGATGCGTCTTGTGTGTAGTGTTGGGCCCTGCGTGCTTGTCACCTTCGCTTTCAGCCTATACCGCTGGCTAGCCCTGTGCGAAAATGAAGCTGAAGTGCGTAAGTCTTCACTGCCAGTACATAGCCTCTCTACAGACAAGTCCTATGTAGTGCCTCCTAGTGGCGACACACGTCAACTGAGTACCTCGCGGCCTCAGGCTGAACTACAGGGACTCAGAGGTGGTCTGCCCCCAGACATGCGGCATGCCAGGCCCACCGGCGTATGGAAATGCCCTGATGCCCATGAACAGACCCCCAGCCAAAGGGTAAAATGGCCCCTGTGTTCCCAGGGATATAAGGTTCCCCGCCTACAGGGTTAAGTAGGAAACCACTGCCTTGTGGTTTGTCGTTGGATCGGCAAAGGCTAAGGGTGAGGTAACCCCGACAGAAAACCTAGGGAGTTGAAATCGGAGACGTTAGGCCATTGGCACTCCCTTAACAAACCATGACGTCATGTACATCGCTATGTCTACACAATCAACCGGTGTTACTCGATGTGGTGCTGAGTCTTTGAGATCCCACCAGGGAGATTCAGTGCCGGGCTCTGAGCCTCGACAGAGTCCACCCACAGCTACTGGGGGTCCCTCCTTCATTCCACAACAAGCCAAGAGAAGAGGAGGAAAGAAAGCTGGCTACAACAAGCCTAGGAGGAGAAAAGACCAACATCATCCTTTCAAGGTGATGCATTGGAACGCAGAAGGAGTCTTTAACAAAAAGACAGAGCTAGAACATATCCTTCATGAACAGGACATTAACGTCTGCTGCATTCAGGAAACTCATCTGCAGCCAGCTAAATCCTTCAAGGTCAGAGGATACCAGAGTTTCCGATGTGACAGAGAAGGCAGAAAGAAAGGAGGCATCCTGACATTAGTCCGGAACAACATCAATGCTGTCCAGACTAAAACGCATATGGATGACTCTGAATTCCAGGTTCTGAGTCTCAGGAAGAACGATTTCAATCTGAAGCTTGTGAATCTCTACTCTCCAAATGACAAAGCTCTTTCCCTAGACAGTATCCCAACAGAAGAATCTAACTTCATTGTTGTTGGCGACTTCAACAGTCATTCACAAAGCTGGGGATATGACCACATGGACCGACGGGGAGAGGAAGTGGAGAACTGGCAAGATGAAAACAAGCTTAATCTTATCAACCAGCCTGAAGATCTGGCAACTTTCTACTCTAGGAGATGGCATACAACGTCGACCCCTGACTTAGCTTTCTGCACTGCAGATATCCATGGGCATATCAAGAGAGAAGTCTGTGAACAACTAGGAGGAAGCGACCATCGTCCAGTTCACCTCATCATAAACCATTCTACCTCTTTATCCTCAAGCATCTCCAGATGGAACTACAAGAAGGCCGACTGGACCTTATACAAACGTCTGAGTGATGACCTCTGTAGAGATATCAGAGTGGATGGTAGAGATATAAACAAAGTTGTGAAAGACTTCAATGCATGCATACTAAACGCAGCACAGAAGGCGATACCACGTGGGGCCAGAAAAGACTACAAGCCATACAGGAGTAAGGAGTTGGAAGACCTCCAGACCAAGTTGACAGAAGCCAGGGTGGAAGCAGAAAGCAACCCCTCACAAGAAAGCAACCTCTCACTACAGCGAGCCAAGGCCAAATTCCTGCGGCACAAACTTGAAGCCCAGAGAAAGAGCTGGAGAAACAAAACAGCATCACTCAACCTGGAGCGAGATGGCCGTAAGCTGTGGAGGTTAACGAAACAGCTGAATGACGATGAAGTCCAAGCGAGAGGCTCAGTAACTCTGGAAGAGAATGGAGAGCTGCTGACAGGCAAACAAGCGGCAAATGTCTTTGCCAGCAACTACAAAGATGTCAGTGACATTCCTGTCAGTAGAGAGAGACAGAGAGAAGTAAGAAGAGAACAAAGGGACAGGAAAACAGATGATGTGACATCAGACCGCATGAGCCAAAGCCTGACACTGCACGAACTACAGACAGCAGTCAGACAGCTGAAATTAAAGAAGTCTCCAGGACCAGACAATGTGACCAATGAAATGATCACCCATCTAGGCAGTTCAGCAATGCACAAACTCCTAGACATCTTCAACCACAGCTGGACACAAGGCCAACTTCCCCAAGTCTGGAAAGAGGCCATTATGATACCTATCCACAAGAAAGGCAAGGATCCCAAGCAGGCTGGAAGCTACCGTCCAATAAGCCTCACTAGCTGTGTTGGGAAGACGATGGAGAGAATTGTAAATGCACGCCTTAAATGGTATCTGGAGACGAACGACTTACTTGCAAAACAACAAGCTGGATTCAGGCAATTCCGCTCCACCGAGGACCAGACTACCTACCTGGCACAAGAAATTGAAGATGCTTTCCAGGAACAGAAGGTTGTCCTGACAGCATGGATAGACCTTCAAAGGGCCTTCGATAAAGTCTGGACTGACGGACTCCAAGTCAAACTGATGAGGAATGGAGTTGGAGGAAACATGCTGAAGTGGATCAAGTCCTATCTATTCAATAGAAGGGCAAGAGTCAGCTTGAACCAAAGAAGCAGTAAGAAGTTCCTTCTACGGCACGGTGTCCCACAAGGAGGAGTCCTGTCCCCGACGCTCTTCTTACTCTTCATCAACGACCTTGTGTCTGAATTGCCAAGGGGAGTGAAGGCGGCACTTTATGCTGATGATCTTGTGTTATGGTGCAAAGAAGAGCATGCCACCACAGCCACATACAGAATGCAAGAAGCATTAGACAAGCTTACCGCATGGGCTGAAGACTGGTGTGTAATGATCAACAAAGAGAAATCATCCACCACACTATTCACATTGTCATCAAAACAGAAAGCAGGGACGGTGAGGATGGGAGACACCCCTATGACTGAAGCGGACGAGACCACGTACCTGGGAGTCACCTTTGACAAGAGGCAAACGTGGAAGCCACACCTCATGAAAGCAGAAGGAAGGGCCCGAAGAAAACTTGCAATGATGCGAAAGCTTGCGGGAACTACATT
>VMBQ01001760.1:26528-50409 GCA_007657795.1 Dreissena rostriformis
TTTTTTTCCAGATTTATGACAGTTCCGATCTGTTTATACTAGCAGGTACTGGATCGGTACGGGTTTTATAATGTAAGGGAGGTAACTACTACTCATCTGTCGCCAATTGGTCTACTTTGTTTTTTTGTATGCATTATGCCATTACGGTGCTGACAAGTTGAAATATGCCAGTGAATAAGTGCATTTTTCAGAAAGGGTTGCTTTTGAAGTACCCTTGGGTTATTGACAACACCAATTCTAAGTATGCAGAACAGATATAGAGATGGCTAGTATGGGGGAATCCGCGTTGTAAAGCCACCAGAAGAGTGAACATTTAGAATACATATTCAATACAAATAACGGATTTTGTTTTGGTATGTGTACTGCCTTTGGTCAATTACGGTACTATATCATAATGAAATATCTTACTTTTGATTAAAACAGTTGTTACGGTATCAGGGTAGTGCAGACTGTTGTAAGTCACAAAGAATGTTAAGCAAGAAGGGACCAATTTAGCGAAAAATGTTGTCAGTATTGGACACTAAAATAATATACATTTTTCAGTATGTCGGACTAAAAAAGTGTTTGAATTTGGATTTTTTCCTTGAAAAGTGCTTAAAAAGTGCTTGGATATCATTCAAGAAAATCTGTATGAACCCTGTATGAAGTTAGTGTCAGATGTAGCATTCCAATTATGGATTAATTCAATGATCTAAGTGCAAAAATGTGGTCTGTCCAAGAACTGCCTCTTCTGATCCCTGTTAGGTCATTAATACTAATTGCATTTATTAAAACTATGTTAATTGTCAGGTTTACTGAAATCACGGCCTGGTAAAAAGGTTAAATATTGTGTTTATATGCAAAATATCATTATGTGACAAGTTAATTGAAACTTGTTCAGAACTGCATTGAGCCAGTGTCGTGGGGACAGTATGTCGAGTTCTTGTAATGTCATCTTGTAAAAACTGCATCATAGTTTTTCACATTGCCTGTCTAAGCCCCTTTGTTGGCATCGTGAGCTGATGTTTTGCATTTTTTCTTTACATTAAATAGGTATCACAAACTGCACTGGTATCATTATTTGGTTATCTTGATAAGTCAAGTCACAAGTTCTTTGACAGCATTGTCTTCAGGTCCTGGTACAGTCTTATATTTCTCTGACAGTTTGGAAGAGACTATGATACAGCAAGGCACTGCAATCTTGAAATCTGAAGACTTTTGAAAACAATTACTTAAAGTCTTCTTTGGTTATGTAAACTAACACTCTTCCTCTGTACAAACTCAATTGAAAAAAAAAATGTCATATATTTAGAACACTGTAATTAATCTCTATGAGTTATTCCCCCCAACTCTAATTTGTGTCATATTATGTCAAGCCTTCTATTTTTCTTATGTCACATAGCTGAAATCAAGTTTCGTAACATTATTATAGTCAGTTCGGCTAGTGGTGGCTTATTATCATTATACCGTTCTTCAAAAGATTAACGTTTCCTTATTCCAATGTGACAGTAATAGAGGTTTTATAATTGAAGAGGCGACGCGTAATGTTTTTAAGGTATTTCAGGCTTCAATTGACGTTTTCATTGTCAGTTGATGAACATTGGCGAAGGCCATTGTGACATTTCCAGGTCATCTCACCTGAGTTAAAAAGCAATTTAGACAACAAGTAAATGTTTAGTGTACATGTTTTTTTATTACTACCAAAATTTGCGCAGTTGAGTGTTTGTTCATAAATGGGAAAAATTCATTGGCTGAGTATACCATAACACACACATATTACTCCAAGTGTAATGTAGGAATATACCTCATTATTACAAAATATGCAAAGTGTGAAAACATATGCAGCTATAATATTAATGTTGTACAATAGTATTTTCTTAAAGATCAGATTTGTAAATAGAGATTTCTGTAGTTATTGTTACTATACTGGGTTAAAACCTTTTGCTGTCACCATCAGTTTTACTTTGTGCATACCAAGTCTTGTATGAATATGACATAAGATATGTAATTGAACCATTTGTATTGCCAATATTATTGGCTGTATGGTAAACATTACTTGTACACATATATCAGCAATATTAGTGAATTATACAAATGGCTGAATGGAATATGACAAAGGACCATGAGGATTTTCACTCCTACCACAATTTTATTTATTGTTCATATCTGACATTGATTGGAACCATATGGTCCAGAGTTTCTAGCAAATGGACAAAAGATTGAGAGCGTCCAATTAAGGCACAGTAAAGAGCGGGCAACATTTGTCAGTGACACAATTTATGGGTCAAAGTATGGAATGAGGGAAGTGTGCTGTTAATGGTTTCCACAATTGGACATAAGTTTCTATTAATGCACTTAGTAATGGCAGCTACAGTTGACATGTTGTCGGTTATAGACTCATCTTCTGTAAAGTTGTCATCAGTATATACTAAGATGTGCGTTAAATTGTACTATGTAGTTGTAACCGCATGGTCATTATGCTACTGTTACATATTTTGCCAAAGTACTATAAGGAAGAAAGCAGTTGTCAACTGTAAACATACTGAGAATATAAACAATTGGCATTTGCAATCACTATCATTCTGTTCATGTTGTACTGTTTGTAGATAAAGGCCACATTGCTCCATAGTGTTGCCACATGTACCACGTAGGCAAGTTATGCAGCAGAATGTTATAGTAAGCTTCTTCTTCTTCCCATTACTTGCAGGGCTGCTCTGGAGCATCAACGCAATTTGACTATTCAATGAGTCTTGGGCCTGGGTAGAACCAGTACTTGGTATCTTTGGGGGAGTTTTAAAGAACGCTCCCACAGTGGGGATAATACCCATGACCTCCCAATCGCTAGGCGGACACCATATCCACTAGACCACGGCGATCTCAATTATCAATAGTTAAGTTAGCAAAATAATGTGAGTGTCATTTATTTATTATGCTATGAACATTAATTATTTTATCCTATAGAATTTATTTATTTCAGTTAACTATGTAAACCAAACAAACAGAAAATGGAAAGTATTTACTGGTATTAAAATTAACTTGAATCAAGAATCATGCATGAGTGCATAAAAATGCTCTTGTCATCATGGCATTGATATTCAAATATTTAATTAATAAGAATTTCTTCTTTAAAGACGTGTAAAATACAACCAGAAAACCGAGCATTTTCCACCTTAACATTTAATGAAAAGCTTTTAATGTCGCTATAACGAGTAGTTTCTTTGGACCCCCCCTTGTTTTGGTAGATCAGTGAAACGTAAGGTATTGCTCATTGGTATTCAAACAAGGTAAACAGGCTCCCATTGATGCAGAGTAAATTAGCGGGAAAGTTAAGGTAGGACGACAGGCCTGTGACAGGATACTCGGCACTAAATGCTTATTTAGTAAATGATCTATGGTTGGTGTGTAAAGGACTCCATGGCTTTTTATGGCTGGTGGTGTGTGGTGTTTGTTATTAGTCGATGGTTTAGTGCTAAAATGTTGTATCTGCTAAAGAAATGTTAATCAGTTATGACACATTAATCCTTGAAAATTTTAATACTTTGAAAATGCGGGGTTAATTCAGATATGTTAGCTTGGATTGAATAACCTCATAAAGTCAAGAGCACTTATGGATACAAGTTAGAGAGTGGCTATTTTGATAGTAATTCTGATTTTTGTCTGGGTGGTTAGACATTTAAATGTACTGTTTACGAAGTTCATTAAAGGGACCTTTTCACGTTTTGGTAAATGGACAAAATTGAAAAAAAATGTTTCAGATTGGCAAATTTTCGTAGTTATGATATTTGTGAGGATACATTGACACTGAAAATGTACTTTGCTCTAAAATATCCATAATATGCACATTTTGACGATTTGAAAACCTAAAAATGATAAAGCGTTACAAACACGAAACGATTGAATAATTTGGAGAGTTATATTGTTATATTTTTTGACATTACGAGGATTGCTTATATGAAGTATAAAATACACCTCTCACTATATGAGCCGGAATGGCCGAGTGTTCTTAGTGCTAGACTTTAACTCCAATGGTCAGTGGTTCGGGCCCAGTTGAGGATTACTTTTTTTTTCTTTCTTTAGTTTAATTCTTGTTTTTTACTGGAGCTATTTAGTTCCAATCTTTACATTTATCAATTTAAAGCATTTAATTAAAAACTTCAATACATGCCAAAATCTTTGAACAGGTCCATTATTTTGATTTTTGTTTTCAAGTAAATCTTGGCTACATTGAAAGAAAAAGCCCAAGTTATGTTCTTTTGATTGCAAAGTTCTGCAGCAATAGTTCAATAGCAATAAATAGAAATAAAAAATAATATACAGCAAATGTACATTTAGCCTGGCATTCACTATGCTGATTTCATATGGATCATAATATATATTTAGGTATAAGATCACTAATTGATGTTAAAATTCTACATATGCTTTATAATTATATGAGCAAACAATCAGCAACAGTTCATTTTTATGCTCCCGAAGGTGGGCATATAGTGATCCCACTGTCCGTCTGTCTGTCCGTCTGAAACTTCGTCACACTTTGCGTTTAGGTTTCGAAAAATGTGGAAAAACACTGCGTTTAGGTTTACAAAAATGTGGAAAAAGGGGGCATATGTCATCCTATGGTGACAGCTCTTGTTTGTGTTAAATCCTGTACTAACACAAAATGGGGATGGTGCTTTATTAACTCATACATATTGATTAAAAAAGCTCAAATTGATTCCATTAGTTTCTTTGGGTGTCAGAAAATGATTTCTTGATTATCTTGATTAATCTCATTTGCCAATGTTGTATCCATTTCAATCCCATAATGGATGTGATACCATCATAACTACGTCGTTATTGGTGTCCTAGAATTACGAATATCGCAGCTTTCATTAAATATGAATTTAATCAATAAGAAGGTCAGTAGCAATGAAGGGTGCCCAGAAAATCATGCTTATTTCATGATGTATTTAATCTCTTCTTGATCTCTTATTATTATAAACTAGTGAACACCAGAGGATTACAGCACCTTAACCCTTTGCATGCTGGGAAATTTGTCGTCTGCTAAAATGTTGTCTGTTGAATTTCTAAAATCGACATTTTCTTCACTTTTTTTTAAAGACCACTTTCAGAATAGCAAACAGTTTGGATCCTGATGAGACGCCACGTTCTGTGGCGTCTCATCTGGATTCAAACTGTTTGCAAAGGCCTTCAAAATCCGGTTCCAGCCCTCAAAGGGTTAACCCTTTCCCGCTCAGATACGCATTTTGACGCATTTGTTGTCCCTTAGCAAATCAAATACAATATACATGTAAGACCTTTCTTATTAAATTCAAGTTTTAAAGCCTTCATTTCCAACCCTTTGATACTGATGAGCAGCAAACAGCATAAAACCTGAACAGACTGCGAGTAACTTGCAGGCTGTTCTGGTTTTATGCTGGTTGCATAGACCTGTTTTCTCTTTTCTTCTGAGCAGGAAATTGTTAAAAGGCAGGTTTGCACTTTGGTTCTCATATATGCTTAAAAGACCTGATGGCGTTTGAACAATCAGCATACTTAATATATATTGGGTCGCAAAACTTCTAGACTTGCAAGATTTCTTCTTAAGTGCGTTTTCTGGGTAGAACCAGTGTATGGTTCCTTTGTTTGAGGGACATCTTAAGAACCCTCCAAGAGTATGCTACCTGGGATCCAACCTGGGACAGCTTGGATGCTAGGTGACCACCATATCCACAGTGCCATTTATTTTGCCAATATTTGCATTATAGCCGAAATATTTATTAAACTTATTTGTAAAACTTTCAGAGAAATCTACAGAGTCTTCCCAGAGTGGGCATCAGTCCATTGATCTCCCAATCATTGTGGTGTTTACCAATCACTCTCAGAAGCAAAGTTAAAAGGCTGTATGCAACCAGCATAAAACCAGAACAGCCTGCCAGTAACTTGCAATGACGTGATATATCTGTTCAGGTTTTATGCTGTGTGCTGCTCATCAGTACCTTATGGTTGGAAATGAAGCCTTTAAACTGGAATCTAGTAAAAAAGGTCCTCAATTGTATCTGATTTTCTAAATGCATCAAAATGCATATCTAAGCGGGAAAGGGTTTAGAACCCTCCAAGAGTATGGTACCTGGGATCCAACCAAGGACAGCTTGGATGCTAGGTGGACACCACTGATCCACCGTGCCATTTATTTTGCCATTATTTGCATTACAGCAGTTATATTTGTAAAACTTATTTATACAACTTTGGCATACATCTTGAGAAACTTCCCAGAGTGGGGATCAGACTTTTGATCTCCCAATCATTGTGATGTTCATATGAGCTTTTCACTGAATAAGTTGGTTGAAACTCTTTGACCAGTATTCAGACAGTTGTTATCATTTTACCAATTAATTTTCAAATGAAAAAAATGAAAAAGTAAAAAACAAAAACAAAAAAAAAACATGTAGTATTAAATTTGTTTTAATGAATTTGTTTTGAAACTGCCATCAGTCAGGTCAGTGTCATATTTATGGACAGTGGACATCTGACAAGGACTGTCAATTTTATGTGCTTCTTGAAGGTCGAGCTGACATTTTGTGTGTCTTATTTAATGTTCTGGACCTGGCAGACTTGGAACAAAATGTGTTAATGTTGATGAATTTGGACAGCTCGACAGGCTGCATGTATTGTAAATATTGCTTTGTAAAAGGGGGTGGGCAGTTTAACAAATGAGGGAAGGCCGACAATGGTCAGAAATGTACCTTTTTACAAATGACTAGTCTGCTGCTATAAGTTGTAATACTGACAATTGTATGGGAAAGGCCTTTACTGTATAGTAATAATTTATACATGATGTCATTGATTTCAATTTACCTGCATAATATCATTAATTTCAATTTTGCTATTGCATCGTTGAGAAATTATCATAATAATTTAATTTAGAGGCATAAAAGATTTTGTTTTGGCTTGAAACATTATCTAAGATTGAAATAATTAGGGAACAACAAGCAATGCTGATTTTAATTTGGCTGTAATATATTAATAAAATATTAGTTCATATATTTTATTTTACTGTAATTTATATATTGTGTTTATAATCCGGCTCATTAAATAATTTGTATTTCTGCTATAATTGGCATAATTCATACATAGGTATGATAATAAATTTTAAATTTAGTTTAATAAATTTTGTTTTTAAAATGATGTAAGAAATAAGACAAGATACATCCTATTAAATATGACTGATTGTGTGAAATTCAATATTTATGTATGATAGTTGAAGAATTTTATTGTACCGGTCTGTTTAGGTGGGTGTAATTTGTTTTAAAATATGAAAAAAAAATAATGAAACCAATTATATTATGCAAGATATTTCTGTGATGATGCATGTGTGGTTTAAGAATATAATTGAACATGATGGGAAATATAATACCTCAAACGTGGTCCATTTAATTCTTTTACCGGTATATGTGTTTTTTGTTTCATCACGATATTTATACCTTAGTGGGTGGTGAACATCTGTGCATTTTATGCAGTATTCTGCACTTTAATGTTAACTATGCTTTAAATTTTCCAAAATTATGATGGTGATCAGTTGATAATGATAATGATGATGTTGATGATGATGATGATGATGATGATGATGAGGAGGAGGAGGATTTGTCCCTGAAATTAAAAAATAAAATAATCATGTGCTTGAGAATTTAAGCGATCTTATTTTAAAATCATCATGTTCCAATTGAAACTTTGTACAGAATACCAATACATTTCTATGCAATTGTTTTTTATTTCAGATAAAAAAGCAGATTCAATTTTCCACTATCAATACCATCGTGACCATGGTTGACATTTTGTCTGGGTTGCATAAAATCTTTTAATTGGGAATCATAAAAAAATAACGACAAAACAAGTTTTGCCGACCTAAATAACCTCACTCTTTTTGGTGATATTATTGATAACTTGCATATAGCAGTTGAACTGTCAGTCCGTCCGTCTGTCTGTCCATCAGTCTGTGCGTCCGTCCGAAAACTTTAACGTTGGTCATAACTTTTGCAATATTGAAGATAGCAACTTGATATTTGGCATGCACATGTATCTCATGAAGCTGCGCATTTTGAGTGGTGAAAGGTCACTGTCATCCTTCAAGGTCAAAGGTTAAAAAAAAATTGTTAAATGCATGTGTATCTCATGGAGCTGCACATTTTGAGTAGTGAAAGGTCAAGGTCATCCTTCAAGGTCAAAGGTCGTTTGTTGTTTTTTTTCAAAGCCGCGCAGTAGGGGGCATTGTGTTTCTGACAAACACATCTCTTGTTTATGAGTATTTTTACAACATTCATTCAATTTTTTTCTTTTTAGATGTTTTGAAAATATAATCTTAAGAGAAATCTTACTTTCAAAACAAAAAAAATCATTTTAAAAGTTATCATTTAATATCGTATTTTTCAAATTCCTTTATCTTTAAATAAATGACAGGAACTTAAACTTAATGCATTTCGCCATTACAATTATCAGACGAAACAAAATATTTGAAGACCTAATATATTTTAATTTTCAACTCCACTAAACATTTACAGACAAAAAATTGTCATCAGTCTGCATTAAGAGCCATTGAATTTCTTCGGTTTTCCAAGATTGGCATCAAGTGGACCCTCGTATGTCCCTCAAGTGTCTTCAAAACCAAACATTTATGACGACGGGAGATAATATTTTTTATTAATGACACCGGCTTATTGTCAACACTTGCATCGCCAAGAATAACAAGTTTGTTGATAACACTAATATTTTGACAGTTTCGTTTACGTCAATTAATCATTAATATTATTGCCTGTTTGACCAGACGCAGACAACTTGTTTTTTTAGATGGGTTGATAACATTAGTAAAAACAGTATTTATTTTTTTCAATGTGATTTTGGGTATTTAATGGTAATGATATATTGTTTTAAATTGTAATAATTATGTTAAGAATAATCTGCGACATTTTTATTTCTTAACTATGCATCTAACTGTTTTTTTGCTTTTAAACTTTTCAGACATTTTCTATAATTTGTAAAGACTGATTGTCTCAAATAATTTCATTTAAAAAAAAATCAACATTATTTTAAATGCGAAAATGAAAAATGATACAGCAGGCTTATTATTTTTTTCTAAAAATGGTTAAACAAACATTTTACAAAATGTTTAAATGTCTGACATTTTAAATGTTGCATGTATTATTATGGTTTGTGTGAAACTATTGAAATGCCATATTTTCTCTTGCATTGTATGCAGTTTGCATGAAGACTGCAACAATATGCCAACATCTTGTTCTGTTTCTGCTAAGAGTATCTTGTGATGCATGTAATTTATGGTTTTTGGTTTTAGAGTCTATTAAATTGACAGATGAAAAATTGGTTCTCTTCATTAGGTATACATAGTTGTCACAGACCATCGGTAGGGCCCAGTTGGGACAATTATTTTCTCAGGTAGAGGACATGTTGACAGCTTCTGGACGATAAAGATCAGAGAGAGGCTTGATTGTCACAAGATAGTGGGTTACAGTCTACCGATATTGCCCTTAATTGGACAGCAAGAACAGTTACATGGTAGCATAGGGTGGATGAGCGAAGGTTGTTAGATTAGAGACAAATTTTCTGTAGATGGTGTCGATAAGGTGTTTCTGTCTGAGGACACATGCAGATAAGATGAAAATTTGACAGTCATTCTTTGAGAAAGAATATAAAAGAGGTTGTAAATTTGTGAACATAATTATTATCTATAAAAAAGAAATTGGATTGTTATTCAGTGTGTTGTTTGTGTTCAAACAAAAAAGTGGAAGAGCATTTTGCTCTATATCTGTTTTGATAGACTAGAATCTGATGAACTATTGTTAGAAGGAAAAAAAAGGTATACATTTTTCAATTTCTTATTTATTTTTAATAATATTACAAAACAGTATAAAATCACTTGTCAACAATAACATTTTCAAAATGCCTATTTTTTTACACAATAATATTTTTTAATCAAAAAAAAAAATGTGTCAAAATTGAATTGCAGTAAAAATACTTTCAACTGTTTTCTTGAATTACCACTATATGTAATGTCATTTTACATTCAACAAAATTAACATAACTGTGAGACTATAAATGACAGATGCATGCAACTGGAAAACTCAAAACCGAGTAATTAGATCTTAGAAAAACAAAGAGGAAATAAAAAAAAGCTTAGAATATAAATTTCAGCATAGATGCTTCAGTTTTATGTTTCAAGGCCTAAAAAAAGTATTTTTTTCAACCAACCTTGGCATAAAAAGGTAGGTCAAGTTAGGCTAACCTTTTTTATATTGTTAACTTGTTTTTTTATTTCCAATTTAAAGAGAATTATGTAGTGACATGCATAAATCTTCCAAATCCCTTTTTAACATTATTACTTAAGTTAGTTTAGTCAATATAAAGTATATTGAGTTAATATGAACAAATATAGCAAAAATGACAGCAAACTTTATAGTAATATTTAAGGAATTTAGCCAAAATAAGCAAAAACTCGATTGCCCTGGAATACCAAAAAAAGTTTAAGGTCGGCACAAAATATTAAGTTCAGTTGAGTTATAAGTGGAAACAAACTACTTTTTTACTCCTTAAAAATGAAACCTTATTTAGTCAAGAAGGCAAATGGAAGGTCATAAAATAAAAATTAGGAATAAAGCGTGCTTAAGTGCTCATTTTGATGCAAAAAGAGACTAACATTAATGGTACATTGTGACACTATAATAAATAAACTTGCCCACACTCGAGTTGACTTGGGCATGACCTAAGACATAAAAGCTTAATTATGCGTAGCTTTTTATGATATCCTTTTCTGATACTTTGCTTTAACTGTTAACAAGGTAAAAGTTTGAAATTGCTCACGTTTTATATATATATATATATATATAAAATACAACACCAACAACTCAATAACAACATATTTTAATCCCTAATTTTTTTTAGCAATATTTTTTAATTAGGATGATAGGAAATATATAACGATTTTGCCATTAAATTGTACAGTGCTGCTCATATAATTTGGAGAATTTGTATTATTTTTGAAAGAAAATAATGTAATAAAATCAAGAGTATGTGTATGTGATTTTTTACAATAAGTTAATGTATCATGTTTGCGCACTTTAGATATTTCTCTACCATTTGCCCTTGTCCAAATAATATTAATTTTTAGACATAATATAGAATCATCTTGAGTAAAATGTCTTATTACTTCGACTACTTATTTATATTTGTTAAAGGTTCAGGGAAACCACAATTTGATATACATGTTCATAATTTTAAAAATAATTAGGCCTTATGTACTATTCATGAAATAGGCTATAAATATAAATAAATAAGTACATGTTGTACTACATAGCATTAGCCATGTATTGTAGAGCAAATTTTCTGTTATTGATTATTATGTAAGCAAACAATTTAATTTTGGAAATTTGAGTTTATCAGTTTAATAATACAAAGTCATGTACTAAAGTCAATTTGAGTCACCTTGGGTAGAGACTACATCGTACTTTTGACAATATTAGTATTAATCTGTTGAGCTAAGGGGTACAATGTACTGTGGATTTTTGGTCCGAATTGACTCATTGTGACTCTCTATTACCCCTATTGTAAGCCCTATAGAATCTTTATGGCTTTCGGACACAATGACGTGTTGATTTTGGAGAAAACGGAAATGGCAATCAAATAAATGAGGCACATGCTAAGGCTGATTTTAATGAATTTTGACATTTTAATTGACCGGTTTTTCAAGTTTGAAAGTAAATTTTGAGTGTGGATTAAGTAGAGTGATTTTCTGCCTTGTTAATCTTAAGAGTTATTGTTTGGTTTGAAGGTGTTTTATTACCTACTATCATGAACTGCTGTTGCCACTTGCAATTTGCTTTACACATTAAATTACTACAGGCTGTATATCAGCCTTGCAAAATTATTGTACTATTTTGTTTCATACATTACTGTAAAAAAATCACTCTTTTTACACACAGTAAAAAAAACATGCATTTTTTTTCATTTTAACAGACATGAGAGTATAATAGCCACATTTTAGCAAAAGTTTAATTGGTGAGTGCACACCACATATTCATCATTCATTCTTGCTACTGCACTATTGTATTTGTTTATTTAAACTTGTTAAAAAAAAAATCTGAAAATCATGATTTTGCAGACTGCCATGGTCTACTGTAAATGGTTTGCAAAGAACCAGTAGTTGATGACTATTTGCTTTGTGACTCTCCATAAAATATTAAACACTAACAAATTGATTTAACCAATTGCCTTTGGTGCTTGAATCCTCCAAAACGGACAGTTACTGTAATGTTACAAAGGCTATAGACAGTATCGATACAGACACTTTTTAAATAATTAACACATATTTCTGATAAGTGTCAGATACAGACAATATTGCCTTGGCCATAACATGAAGGCTCAATGGTTTATGTAGATGTGTTTTGGCTAATTTACAGCCATGGACAGTGCACCAGCACTCAATGGTGAAGGTAGATGTGTATTGGCTAATTTACAGCCATGGACAGTGCATCCCTTGACAGTCTCTAATGAATCCCAGACAGGGGGTGGCTCATAAAATAACAATAAAAAAGCCTTTAGTTGACAGACATCATTATCAAGCAAACAATTGTGTGCAAAAAGTATTGTGTATGGGTCATATATTATATAAAGGCTTCATTTTCTGCTTGCAGATTGACATTTACTTTTACTTTCAGGCGAAAAGAACTTTATACGTTAAATGAAGTTAAGTGAGAACTTTAATGGTGAAGAAGTTATTAAGGGGTGTTTGGTTGTGGTTGATGTTTTGAATACATAATAATGTTGACATTTCCCAAAAGTGTCTGGCTAATCGTGCATTCTGCTGAAACATTTGGATTGCATTTTCACTCATTTTACAATGTAGGTGCTGAATATTGTCTATCATTTAGGAACTATTTTTAAATAGCGTAATTGAAAACATAAAAAGAACACAAAAGTTAATAATGCATTTATTTTACGTCATTTTTGTTTCACCTACAAGTATCAGTATTGGTTCCTTAGACTTTTCTAAAGGTTTTCACTTTATGACCCGCAACATGCGAAAATGGGTCTTATTCCATATGAAACCAGCGTTGCTCCGGACCAGCCTGCGCATCCATGCAGTCTAGTTAGGAGCTACCCTGTTTCCTAATGAAACCACGAAACCTTGCATCACTTTACAACTGACAGGGTAGCTCCTGACCAGACTGGTCAGGAGCTACGCTGGCTGCATATGGCATTAGATCCAATTTAACTCATGACGCTGCTCATATAAAGTTGAATCCTTTGAAATGGCATCAATTAACGAGGTTCTTAACCCTTTGCATGCTGGGAAATTGGTCGTCTGCTAAAATGTTGTCTGCTAAATTTTCCTAAAATTAGCATTTTCTTCGATTTTTTTCAAAGAATACTATCAGAATAGCAAACAGTTTGGATCCTGATGAGACGCCACGTTTTGTGGCGTCTCATCTGGATCCAAACTGTTTGCAAAGGCCTTTAAAATCTGGTTCCAGCGCTCAAAGGGTTAATAACTTGTTGCGTCTCTCATTCACAGCAAGGATAACTACTGACCTGATTCAAATTAATTTCTCTATAGAAATATACATTATTGAATATGGTTATCGCTAGATTCCAGGGGATTATATTGATGGTCATTACAATCGCCAATGCTGGTATTGTCAAGCTATAGAAATTAATATCACGTATAAGACAAGCACCTGAATTTTTTATGGATTTTATAAAAGCACTATTGAGTATGGTTTCTGGTTTCATGCGATGCTGCAGGGTATTTTAATTGAATTGTTTAAATTGTCAGACTTTGTATGGATGGAAATTGAAAGGCAATGTATTAATATTGCCTTATTGGCAGCAACAATTTTGTTTATTTGCACAAGATATGGTGAGTTGTTGTTTTTATACAAGGACTTTTTGTTAACAGTTGTATGATACCCACACAGTCAGACTCACTGTTTCTATAATTGGAACAAGTAATATTTTGTACTGTCAACTACAAAATATTTTATAGAAATGTAATTGATAAGGCATTGTTGCACATTTGAAAGTATTAAGTTCAGTAAATTTTCCTATGTTGGAGTTCCATTGACTTTAAAGAGAAGTCCTAATGTGAATAATAGAGCTAAAATGACAATGAAATTGCATAGGTCAGCAAATAATTATTAAATTACCCATTTTACCCATAATTCCTCTTTATTAGTACTTGATTCAAGTGTCATTTGTTGATTTCTCAATAACACAGTATCTAATATGAAACTTTTTTCTGTACAAATATTAGTATTGTAGAAAGTAATTATCACATGTTGACAATCAGTCTGGTCGGACCATCTTGACATGGTAAGCATGTGTGCTTAGCCAGTTTTTCAAGGATTTCTATTTGTAAAAGTGCTCGAATACAACAATCACAAGTTACTAGAATATTTGCTAAATATGAATCCAGTCTGGCACACATTTTAGACTGTGTTTGCGGAAGAATTAAACCCCTGGAAAACCACTCTGATGTAACTCGTTCAAGAGTCACTTTTTCTAAAGGAGGGAAAAAGGAGGGGAACCCTGTACAAACACTGACCACTAGTGATCACAGGTTTAAATACCCTGGTCAAAATCTTGGTGCAAAAATGACCAGTGTCCTTTATACCTCTTGACACTATTACTATGGATTTATGTGTTTATAAGCAACCTGGACCTTGTGGTCACCTGCTGAAGTGTGATGCGGCCACAGGAAATTGCGTGTTAAGAACACTTGGATGCTCTTTTTGTAAACATCACTCTTAAAATATGTGTTAGTGACCCATTTTACCAATTGATATATTTGTGTAACCTTAGAGAGTAAGTTTAAAAGTCAGTTTAACCAAATATTTTTCTTATTTTTTTTATATTCAAGTGGAATTAACTTCATCTTTTTCTTTTTGATCACCCAGATGTACACGGCTGCTCTCTGTGCAATGGTTTCCGTACGCTGCAGATCCTCCAGAGAATTTAACATCAGAATGCGTTTCTTATAAAATTGCGCCGCGCTCTGAGAAAAGGGGTTTAATGAATATGCTTAAAGTGTCGTCCCAGATTAGCCTGTGCAGTTCGCACAGGCTAATCAGGGAGACACTTATCGTTTTTATTGAATTTTTTGTTTAAAGGAAGTCTTAGTAAAAATCCAGTTTAGGCGGAAAGTGCAGTCAGCACAGGCTTATCTGGGAAGACACTTAACATACATGCATAAAAAAACCTTTTCACAGAGCAGGCCCAATTAGATTTTCTTTAATAATAATTTATCTAATAACAAATTTTCTCTTCACCATGTTTCAGAGGCAAACCTGTGAGTGATATAAGGAAAGCAATTCACCACACAGCAAGAAGATTAATTGCGCCTGAAACAAAACTGGGACCATTGCAGTCATTTCAGGTAGTTATAGTGGACTTACAGTAAAGTACATAGTATATAATAATAGACATAATTATAGACATCAGACTACATTTTATAATTGTAAATGTGTGCTGCTTGATATGTCAGGTTGATGGAAGGATTGAACATTTTTTAGTTGTCGTATTTAAAAATGAAATATTGCAACCCATCGTTGTCTTTGAATGTTAATTTTGGAAATAAGTTTTTTTTCTCTTCTTTAAACATACATTATTTTTTATTAGCTTGCAAAATTGTTTAGTGTATTCTCTTTTATATACTTTGTTCATTACTATTTTATCTCTTCAATCAGTATCTTGGTCCTTTGTGAAACCAACTCTGATATATGACAATAGAAAAAAAGATAATGCCCTATTTGTGTAAAAGAGATTTTTTTCTAAATAAATAATGCTTTATAGCCCAACAAGAAATGCACCTTGTGAGCTATATTAGAAACATAAAAGCTGACACCTGACATCAATTTCAATGCATCCCCTAATACATCATTGCATATCAACGGCCATTATATCTTTTTATATCTTTTGGTGAAGAGCTGTTTTACATGTCAAAGATAATATTGTTCCGCCCTTCTTGTTGCATGCTTCATAAAGCAAGGCATCAGCATGTTTGGTTCTGGGTCCATCGTGGGCTTAGCGCAAAACGGTCCTATCTATATAGGTAATATATATATAGTTACGACCGTTTTGCGCTAAGCCCAAAATTATGGATTTTGGAGGCTCAAGATGTTTATCGCGTAAATTAATCCATTTTTATACGCTTAATATTCAAATGGACGGCAATTTCTGTCAAATATATCAAGGAAACGTTTGCAATGTGAATATTTAATCGCATCCGAAGAACTAGTATTAAACGGTGCATATCTGTTAATATTCTCTTCTCAAATAGGACTCGGCTGGCTATCAAGTTACGACCAGCGTGCGTAGTAATAACACCATATAGCTCTAGATGGTCTCAAATTTGGTCACTTTTGGCCTGCATTATAATAAATTCTTATTTTGGATGGTGAGCCGTTGTTTAGCGCCTGATGGCTATTTGCTTGCAGATTGACCTGGCTCCATCAGACCCCCATGACTGTAATAGTTCTGAATCTTAACATGAGCATTTCAACTTATACCAGCCAATGGAACTCAAAAGTGATTTGTAGCAACTGTTTTATAATATTGTATATATTTATATTTTTCATCCAATGAATGCATAGGCGAATTGTGTCAACCTGAATGATAACTTTTCCTGTGTCCAAATATCAAAGAAAAGTGTTCATTTTTCTACCTAAAAGAACTCGTTATTTCATTACAACTTCCTGTGTGAAAAAATTCAAATAAAGGCTCTGCACGAAAATTAAAATTTACTGCATTATCAATGTAAACACTCAGGATGTGCAGATGCCACGCTAAATACATGATTGAATACTCAATGCGCACCACGATGATATTGTTATTTTGGCAGGTCTTTGTGTCCAGAATAATACACATACAAGGGGCTGGGGTCGAATTCATTTCTTGGGATCATTTGAAGTGGGTAGGGGGTCAGAGTTGGGGTTATAATCATTCAATTTAAGGAGGAACATCGGGGATCATGTTGTGTCCACATTGCTTAAGATGGGGTTATTCTAGTAATTAAAAGTAAACGATGAAGTGACATGCAGTGTTTGGATTTCTTTGGATCATTCAGGATATTAATTTAGTTGAACAATGTCCAATCCATGTTCATTTACAAGTTAATATTGAGAATATTATTGTATAAGGTATATCAATATAATAGCATAATAGTGATAACTGTAATTTAAACAAATAATAACAAAAATATCTACATGATATGCTTTGGGCTTAAACTTAAAGTATGCACAATTGTTCACATTAGTTGTAGTATTACTTTATAATTACAAGGAGGTACAGTTATGTTCCAAATTAAAGGTGAATCTATCTGTTCTTTGTAATTAAATCGTTGTTAAACTGCATCTCCCTCATAGGTGTTGAAGCCATTAAGGCCTTTAGAGCCACTCATTTACTGACTATAATTTAGTACATGTTGACCATTACAGACAGGCTAGAGGGCACTATGGTATCAGCTGGCCTGATCAGCCATTAGGTGTAATTATCTTTGTTAAAACATCACCCTGAGGTCTATATTGAAGCTAGCAACAACATAGTGCATTCTAGTACATCACAGATACTCAGGTGCTATGGTCAAACTAATTACAAAGTTACATGATGTTTGTGGGCTGGGAGTTTTGGTGTTTTAATGAGATAGAATAATAAATCAATAGATACATTTGTACCTATTGAAACTGAAAAATGACCATCCTTTGATCTATGTGGCTTTGTTTAGGGTGTTGTTTCACACTAGACTGGCCATCCCCCAGTGGTCAGTCGTTTTTGCCTCCAGTTATGAGATGACCATCTCTTTGGCAAACTGGACATTATGGACACAAATTGCTACTTTTGTGTTTGTTGAGTGCATTTAGGCTGTGCAAATATTGAAATGAATTATTCGAGGGTTAAAATGGCAAACCTGTGAGAAAGGTTAATGAAGTTGTTGCAATGTTTGAAGTCCAGAAATAATATTTGTTTTGTGTATCTGACTAGAATAAACACATAGAGACACATAACAAAAGATGTGTGTGTATTATAACATTATCTTGATACATCTTTACAAAAGATGTTTGTAAATTACAAGGTTATCTTGAAACATCTTAAAATAGCTGTACTAAGAATTCAAGCCTTCTTTGCTCTGAATTGATGATCTAATTATGTCTAGACTTTATTAATTAAGATTTTGATTTTGATAAAAATTAAATTTCTTCAATCCAGTCTGGTCATTGCATTTTGAAACTTTATTAATTGATATCATTTATTAATTTTAATTATTTTATCATAATTATCATAAATTACTTTTAATTATTTTATCATAATATTGATATATAGTTTGCTTGAAATAGAGTGTATTGAATATTTATTTTCATTCTTTATTTTTTATTTCATCAAAATACTGGTTTTGAAACTTCTTAATGCTGTAAACATAAAGAGCATCAAAATATACATAAAAAAATAAGTTGACAACAATATGTTTTCGTTAAAATAGGCAGTATAATGTCAGTTACAGAATGTCCCTTATAATTAAATAATTGTACAATTAAGTGCATTTTCAATGTGCAATGTGTTTTGTTATTGGCTTATTGGATATATAGTTAAACTACCAAACAAATTGTTTAATTTTTGTCCCTTAACAATACAATAATGGAGCGAAAAAATGAAGATAAGCAAATTGTAGCAAGATTCTGCTCCGATAAACAGATTCGGTTGTTTGATGTTATTGGGGAGGTGGAAATCCACCAATTATGGTGTGTTAGGTCACATGACAATGGAGGCTGTGACCGACGTGACCAACCATTGTGAAATGTGTGAATTAATTGCGCCGATACTGATCTTCAGTCACGCCCCCCTTTTGAATATTCGTGGATGCCTAAATTAGAGTTTTGCAGAAAATTGTCCTTTTTTGTACGGTCGCATAATTTTGCGTAACATTACGCAATTATCTGAATTTGGTTAGAAAGTAGATTTCGGTACTGATTATTCCTTTCAAAACATCCATGGGTTGTAAATAACAGAACAGAAAAGCAGTAAACAATTTGGATGTTTGTAATAAATTTTTCATGTTCAAAATTCTAAAGGCAGGATGTGTGCAGACATTATATCATTTACACTTGTATTGTGCCGTGTAATAAAATATACTTTTGGACTTATGCACCGTGTTAAAGCGTTAAGTGACAGTGGATTGTAATTTATATTAAATAAGCTTTATAAAAAAGGTGTGGCAAAAAAGAATCTGATAAACATTACTGTATATTGAATATTATAACTATTAAAAAAATATTGACAGAATGCTAAAAAAAAAATTCAAATAACAACATAATGAAGCTTACAGAAGGACAACCATAGGGGATGACATAAGACCAGTGTTAACAGTTTAAGGGCTCAGGATATTATTGGTTAATTTTGCATGTCCAAGGAGTCTAGGGGCTTATTCCATTGTGAAAGGTAAGCCTTTGACATGATGGGTGACTGGTTTTACCCAGCATGCATGTGGGGAGACATAATCGTCTGTACAGGAAGCTCAATATCTTGGTGGTATTTTTTTATGTAATTGTAATGCTATCAAGTTATGCTTGTCAAGTCCATCAGTGAATGTGTTGGCATTTGGAAGCTTTTTTATTTGGCCTTTTTTTTCAGTAGAGCATCAATAACCCTTTGCATGCTGGGAAATTTGTCGTCTGCTAAAATGTTGTCTGCTAAATTTCTAAAATTAGCATTTTCTTCGATTTTTTTCAAAGAATACTATCAGAATAGCAAACAGTTTGGATCCTGATGAGACGCCACGTTCTGTGGCGTCTCATCTGGATCCAAACTGTTTGTAAAGGCCTTCAAAATCCGGTTCCAGCACTGAAAGAGATAAAGGTGATATTTTTATATAGAGGTGTTCCAATGTTAACGGATATAAAAGATGCTTGCAGAATAAATGTTTATTTGGTATGAATACAATATTATTTTTAGAATAATAATTTCTTACCATTTGTCAATAAATTATTTAAAAAATAAATAAATACAGTATATTAAAAGGTTAAATGAACATGAAAAATAAAATTTTAAATAAACTTAACTGTCAAATGAAATGTTAAATAAATTATATAAAAAAAATAATGAAATGCTAAATACAATATAATAGTTAAATAAAATAATATGAAATGTAAAATAAGATAAAATAGTAATAAAAAAAATATCCAAAAAGTACAAACATAAATGAAAACAGAAAAAAAATCAGCTGCCTTTTTTATTGCTAAAGGCATGCAATATTGTATATGAAAAAAGCAAAACAGATATTATAATATAGATTTTCCATACTTCTGATGTTGTGAAGTTTTGTAATAGTGTCTGAAAAGATGTGCAAACAACACAAAGCATTCTAGTAGCCCTATACCTGGACTTGTTGATCATGCAGTAATCAGCGTGAATCCTGCTGGGCCTTTGATGCTATGTAGGGGAAGTTATAGGGTGCCACCAGGAAGGGTCTCAGTCTTTAATGTGTTTGACAGTTTTTTGTTTGACTGCAAATGATTGCTGAAACACTTTTATTGATATTGGCTTTGTGTTTGATACACACCCACAAACACTGCATTTGTGGTGAAACTGTTCGTCATTCAGACTTATAATTTATGTGATCTTACAATGTATATCTCATTTAATGTTTAATGCAATGCATGTTACCGAATCTGGATTTATTTGCAGGTGAACTTTTAGAAAAATTATTTTAAAACGGATTTAGAAGTTTGATGTGATCTGTATGTAACTTAATTATCTTCAAAGGATTATTACACCGTCCTCAGAATATGACTAGAGTGAATCCAAAATTGTTGGAAGTTACATATATATTGGATACTCCTAAACCCTAAAAAAGTGTTTTATTAAAATACAATTTTATTATTTTATTAAAGTTTGTTAAATGTTATTTTTAAGGCACATAGAAAGTTAGGTCATAATTTTATTTTTTATTATTTGGAAAGTCCATTTTTGGGCGTCATAAATTAAATTATTTCATTGTATACAGAACTTAACTGGAATCATATTTCTTATCATTTCCTAAATTCATTATTTATGATATTCAACTTAACATCAATAATGAAGCCCTGTCTTGTGCAGATTTTAGCTCTACATGTATCTATCTAAGATTTTAGGGTCCTTTAATGGATTAATTGATGACATGATGTAAAAACTTTGCTTATCTCCCCCTATCAGTGGCTTTAATGCCAGTAATCCAGCGGTGTACAGTTTGTAATTGTTTAACTACTTACCCACCTCCTGTGATGGACAAATGATACATCATTACAGGATTTCTGGGCATCAAAGTCTATTTGTCTTTAATGGCTTTTCCTGATAGCCGCGATTCAATGGTGTTGACTTTAGCTGACAAGGGAGATAAGCTTAGGGATAAAGGGAATTAATAAATGGCTGTCAGTTGGAGACATGGGTGTTTGTGTGATGCTGCCTGTGATTGTGGTGTGAAATTTGTCTGTGAATCAGTAGATGGACCAGTGTCATTAATGCAACAAACAAAAGTGTTCTGATTGAGTGTATTTAGAGTGTATAAATACACCATCATTCTTCATTTTCCCAGTTATTAATTAGTTAAGTTTGCTAATAGACAGTTGGAATATCTGTTAATCGTGTACAACCTTTCCTATACTTGGACTTCCATTCTTAGTTGTTTTGAGGTATGTTTTGTAGTAATAATTGTTTGTACATGATTGTATAGAATGAAGGAATACTACTAAGAAAACATCTTAAAAAAAGCTTGTTAGATGTTTTTCATGAAGTGTTTTCAATTTAGAAATTTGATATTAAAACCATATCAATTGCATATTGGTGTTATGCTCATAATGTTTCAAACAATGTTTAATGACTCACTCTATGATGCAACTTTGAGATAATGCAAAAAATAAAATTCAATGACATTTTATGCCCATGAAGGTGGGCATATAGTGATTGCACTGTCTGTCTGAAATTTTGTCACACTTTGCATTTAGGTTTCGAAAAATGTGGAAAAAACACTTTGCGTTTAGGTTTAGAAAAATGTGGAAAAGGGGGGCATATGTCATCCTATGGTGACAAGCCTTGTTTTAAATACAATTGTAAGATAAATAAAAAAAAAATGCATTTGATAGCTTATTCATTTTTGTTTTAAATTATTATTAGCTGTATGCTTTCTTTATAAATGATTCAACTAACTTAACAAAGTTACCAGTCTGAACAAACATGGTTAAATGCTACTAAAATCGTAAAAGTTAAATTGTATAAAAAATAATTCGAAAGACTAATTTTGCCTTTAGTTGTTTTTAATAATAAGATATTAAATTTACCGAAAACATAAGTTGCTGTACATCATTGCACGTATACCAAGTACTCTAATAGTAGACTTACAACAGGCAGTCTGGAATGCTTGGCTAAAACTTTGGCTACAGTCTCTTAAATGTGGCTCCAAAAAAACTCACTTGAAAAAAATATTGGCTACATAAATTGTTGAGCCACTGTTTTAACTTAGTCACTGGGATTCACATAAACTGTGTGAAAGCCCAAGCCCAAGTTTCATTGCATTTTGTTACTTTTGTAACCAACCTGGCACGATATAATTACAGGTATTTTTCTTTCACCTTTATGGGATGACTGTCATGCCGTGACAGTAAGCCACTCTTTAGACATCACATCCAGATAGATTTCAGCCATATATTACTATCAATTATATATGAAACCACCCGAATGTTTGATGGTAGTTTTGGTTACAGCATATATCATCCCGGCTAATGTAAATGGTGGAACACATTGCTAGTTTGCATGACATCTGATGATGTCTGACAGTGTTGATGAAAGCAAAGTATTTATTTCTTTAAAAAAAGAAGCTAGAATAATAATATATCAAGCCTTTTATTTTACATTTTGCGTAAGCAGCAAAGTATCCACAGTTGTTTGGCGTTATAATACCTCTCTGGTTTTACTTTTTTGCCCTTATATTGAAACTGGCTACAATTTGCATTTTCATACATTCATGTACACGAATAAAAAGTAATAAAAAGGCAAAAAATATTGATGACTTTCCTTATTTGAATGAAGCTCTGAATTTCTTAAAATAATTAAAGTGCAGTTCAAAATCAACGTCAGAAAAAAAGGCATTGTTGCTTTCGTGGCAAAAGTTGTGTGCTCAGAGGTGCTGAAAAGTTGCTGTGTTCGTGTAGTTCTGTCTTTACATTAATTACTGGATCTGTAGCTGTTTGAACTTTTCACAGTTTTGTAATGAATATGTCTTGCGACTTATTCACAAGTTTTAATGTTAACCTTTATAAACCTTAAAGCACACATAGTGCTGGATGTGTTTCAATTTGCATTTCTTAATTAACAGAAACATCCTTCTTAACTCACCTTTTATGGTACCAAAATACAATTATTTATATACATGTAACAGATGAGCCTCACTCTGTGAAAAGGGTGTTTAATGCATGTGCAAAAAGTGTTGTCCCAGATTAGCCTGTGCAGTCTGCACAGGCTAATTAGGGACTATACTTTCCGCTTTTATGATATTTTTTTGTTTAAAGGAAGTCTCTTATTAGCAAAAGTCTAGTGTAGGCGGAAAGTGTCGTCCCTGATAAGCCTGTGCAGACTGAACAGTTTTAATTTAAACCTTTGCCCTCTGTGCCGAATGCACATTCTAATAAGGGACAACACTTGGAGTACATGCATTAAAGCCCCTTTTCACAGAGCGAGACTCAGATATATTTCCAAGTTATCTGAAGCAGATTTTGCATTAGCATTTAATTAATTATTTTTTAAAATCAAATTCATGCCATACAAGATACAAGAAAATTTGGTTGTATTATGGATGTAAAAAGTGTGTGAGTTTCAACTGGTGGAGCAAATGATGCAGCTT
>VMBQ01001760.1:55050-113895 GCA_007657795.1 Dreissena rostriformis
TTTATTTATTTATTTATTTATTTATTTATTTATTTATTTATTTATTTATTTATTTATTTATTTATTTATTTATTACTAAAAAATGAAATTATGTTAATACATTTCCCCTTTATTAATATTTTCACATTGACTTAAACAGCAATTTTTTTAAATTTATTCATATAATTTCTGTTTACAATAAGTATTTATTGATTTTAACATAATAAATCACAGAGGAGGCATTTCTAATCATATGATTTAAGATTTTGCCAGTGATCTATTAGACATTTATCAAATAGTCATTGGACAAAGGCAGGCTTTATGATGGCCGTTAAGGTTAACATCAATGCAAGGTGTTAAAGTTTTCTTCTAATTAAGACATATTTGAGTTGTTGAAAATCAAAAACGACAAATATGATGGCACTCTAAGTCGATGGACAATAAAGATAATGTTTGCCATACCCTCCGCTTTAATAAAAGCGAAGGTATCAAAGTGAAAAGGAAGAGCACTTGATCCTGTATAAACAAACGTCAAATCCCCTACCCCTGAGAGAAATTGGACAAGCATGTGTGCTCCTTACTTATAAGAGCTTTATAAAGGGGTTATTGTTTGAACTCTTCCTGGGTCTAGGGTTTTAACTAATTTCAAGTGGGTAGCTGAACAAATAAATTCAAGATAGTAAACGAGCTACCTGCAATGTTTGATAATTCTAACATAAAGACTCATATTTGTGTTTCTTTTGAATTGTCCTTTGTTGGGACAATTAGTATTTGCAGTGATTTATTAAACAGCAAAGCTTGTTGAATCCAATAAAAGTATTAGAATCAAAGCTCTCTGTTCACTGTCATTACTGATGAATAGTACTGGTCCTTTTTTATGCCCCCCGACGGTGGACATATATTGATCGTACTGTCCGTCTGTCTGTCTGTCTGAAATTCCGTCACACTTTGCGTTTAGTTTTCAAAAAATGTGGAAAAACACTTTGCTTTTAGGTTTAGAAAAATTTTGAAAAAGGGGGCATATGTCATCCTATGGTGACAAGCCTTGTTTCATGCAATTTTACATTAAATAATCAGCTTCCGACTACAAATGATAATACTGTGATGGGATAATAGGTGTTCTTAACAAAAAATGCCAAATCTGCAACATTATGGATGTTAACATCTTTTATAAATACCAGAATTTGCACTAAAATTTTGAATGTTTGAAAGGAACTATCCATTTTCATTCTCTTCTTGTCCCCTCCCCAATATTTCAAATAATGTATTTCAGAATTTAGATATTTAAATAAATGTTTTGTCTACTTTCAGAGTGAACAAATGATGACTTCATAAGGACTGGTTACCAAGGAGATTCTTCAGCAACCATTACCATGGCAACTATCTACATAGTGACCATACTTGTCACCTTGGTTCATGTACAAGTCACACAGGGTCAAGGCGTGACATTTCGCATCAAAGAGGAGGAAAGTGTTGGATCTTACGTTGGAACAATGAGGGACGCAAATCTAGGTGCTCAAAGTTGGAATTACAAGATCTCAACTCAGCAGACAGACTTTAGCCTGAACGACAGCACGGGGGATTTGTATACTATGACAAAGATTGACCGAGATGATAAATGCAAGAATTTTCAACCAGGATCAAGTTCCGAATGTCAGGTTGAGTTTAGAGTGGCATTCACTACTGTGAACGGCACTAAAATCATTGAAGTAACCGTAATAATTGAAGACATCAATGACAACGCACCTCTTTTCCCAACTTACACATATGAGCAGAGACTTCCAGAAAATATTGCTGTCAATGACTACTTTACGATTCCTCGAGCAGATGACAAGGACACTGGGACTTTTGGTATAACAGAATATAAGCTCAATCCACTTGATCAAATGTTCAGTTTGAAATATGAGATCGATCTTACGGGAAAATATGCGGTTTCCATCGTAGTTATCAAAGAATTGGATAGGGAGAAAAAGGACAGATACCAACTGAATGTTCAGGCCATTGATGGTGGTGGTAAATATGGAAACATGACCGTGATCATCTTGGTAACTGATGTCAATGATAATAAACCGGTCTTTGACAGGGTTAGTTACAATGCATCAGTTGATGAAGGGACTGCCAATGGCACTGTTATTCTTACTGTAAATGCGATGGATAAAGATATCGAAGACAATGGACTTGTGAGATATCGGATTCCCAATGGCTTTAAGCAGACGGATTTTTCGTTAGACTCACAGACTGGAAGTATCAGTGTGGCAACTAACAATCTTGTGTACCAAGCGGATAAAAATCCCTACAAATTCATAGTTGAGGCTTATGATAATGGATTAAATCCCAAAACTGAGCAAGTGTGGGTCACATTCTTAGTGAAAGACACAGAAAATAACAAGCCTGAAATAACCATAAACTTTCTGTCCTCTGGAAATAGTGGCTACGTAAGCGTTGTGGAAAATGTAGCGAAAAACACTGATGTTGCTTATGTTTCAGTAAAAGATTTTGACACTGGCGTAAATGGAATGGTGACCTGCTCAGTGCAGGATAGCTTCTTCTCAGTTCAACAGCTTGACACAAAAGGAGAGAACTTTATTGTAGTTGTTAATAGTCCTCTAAACCGAGAATTCACAACCACGCATACAGTGAATGTCACATGTACCGATAAAGGCCAACCATCAATGAGCTCTTCAAAGAGTTTTACTGTCAGAGTAACAGACTTCAATGACAATAAGCCAATTTTCGAACATCAAAGTTACACAGCCAAAGTTCCAGAGAATCTCAAGGTAGACATGCTCTTGTTGAAAGTTACTGCTTCCGATTTGGACGAAGGTGTGAATAGCCAGATTCGCTACGAAATAAGAGACACAGCGCTGATCGTTGTTGATCCTGTCACTGGTGTTGTGTCTGCAAAGCCTTCATTTGACCATGAAGCCACCCCAGTGATTGTGTTCAAGGTGCTTGCAATTGATGGTGGAACCCCTTCTCTCACAGGCACCACTACAGTTACACTGTCCATAGAGGATATCAACGACAACAGCCCAATGTTTATCCAGTCGTCTTACTTTCTAGAAGTGTTAGAAAACCGACCCTCTGGTACCGTAGTAGGCCAGCTGTCTGCAAGGGATTTGGACAGTGGTATCAATGGAATGTTTACTTTTACTCTTTCGCCTGATTTCCAGGAAAGTAGGCTTCCATTTACCATTTTCGAAAACGGTGAAATTCAGACAAACAAGGCTCTAGACAGGGAAGCACAGAAACAGTATTCGTTTGTTGCTTTGGTGATGGATCAAGGTGCAGTAAGATTGAGCAGTTCTGTTGAAGTGTCCATCATTGTCGGAGATGTCAACGATAACAAACCAAATATAACATTTCCAGTGAGCACAAATAAGACTGTCTCAATTTATTATCCTAACAACGACTTTGAAATTGTTGCCCAGGTAAAGGCACATGACCTTGATAATGGTGAAAATGGAACTCTTGGTTACTCAATTGTCAGTGGAAATCAACTGGGAATATTTGGAATCGACCAAAAATCTGGCAAACTCTTTGTGGCTGATCAAAATGTGAAGATTACTAGTGATGTGGAGGTGCAGTTAATGATTGAAGTGTGGGACAATGGGAACCCTAAACAAGTATTGACAGCTGAGCTGGTGGTCAGCATAATCTTTTCCAATGCCACCTATGACGACGTCAGTGCTGATAAAAAGGAACTCGTTGTTATAGTCGTGGTTGTCGTTGTTCTTACTGCGTGTTTGTCAATAGTGATCATCGCCGTAATATTTTTCCTGAGAAAACGAGACAGACTGAACAATGATAAAACTGGGTCAAAGTCTGTTGCAAATGGCTCTGTTCATAAACCGACTGTATTCATTGTCAACAATGCAGGGGAATCTTCCACAGATTATGTTGGCTCGTCAGGAGACAGTTCACGAAAGAAGAAGGAAGTGAGCTTCTCGATTGACGAACAAGACTCCATCCACGCGTACCAGCGACTGAGCCTGGGCGTAAACCTGAGTCCTGATCCAATTCCATATCAACCTGAAAAGGTAAAAAAATATGCAAATTATGATCTTGTTATATTCAGGCTTTTACAAAGGGCCTAATAAATCACATGGTTACATCTGTGCCGGAATTTTTAAATTTCAAATTCACATCAAATAAAAAAAATCAACATGGAGTTATGAGTTTATTTCAATGCCTATCAGCACATGTGAAGTACAAAAAGCACTTTAAAGGCACTTGTTCAAAAACGCAAGTAACAATTCAAGTCAGGTCAGAAGAACTTGATCATAACATAAACTGATACCTACATCACTCACATATGTTGGGATATAAATTTGCAATATCGATGTTTGAATGGTATGTTTTAAGGAAAATGGCATTTACTCAAAAAAAATTGATAAAGCGATCTACTATCACAAATCAAACAATCTTGATGTCATTCACTTCAGTTTTGACATGTTTTACTGTATAAACATTCAGTATAAGTGTTCTTTAGATCTCCCCCAAAGACACCAAGTACTGGTCCTAGTCCCAGGAAATGGACTCGAGAGTGTTTCAAATAAGCCTTAGGCTTTTTATGCAATAGAGCTTAAATAAATAGGTTTAAACTAAACATGTTTGATCTTCATTTCCAGCCTCCAAGACAGGAGAGTCCTAACAGCGACAAGGACCTGTACTATGACAGGGTTTCAACACGCCTCGAAAGCTTCAAACTTCAGCAGATGCTCACCCAGCACAAGGCTCGACAAGTCACAACGACACATGCAAACCCAGACGACAGTCGTAGCGAGTCGTCAGGGGAGACAAGCAGTGGTGATAGCGGACGTGGGGCGAGCGAGGAGGAAATACAGAGTGCGTCCCCCTCACATGGTATGTAGAGAGCTGGGTTTTTTAATTACGAAGAGGAATCATTCTTTACAATAGCATTATTATTTAATTTTATGAAGTAAAATATTTTAGAAAAATCCCTTACTTTGCTGGAAAAAATTGTTTGAAATCAAACCGATACACACGTAAAATAATTAATTTTTGTTATTTAAAAGGTTTTAAATCATCACCGTTAGATAGACGATTTACACCAATCTTCTATGTACATATATTTGTGATCATTTTTTGTACTACTGTGTAACTGTATAAACTATTGTTGTTTTGTCTGCTATGTTTGGAATAATAAATATTTACAAACACTTATTAAACTATATGCCAGCCTTAGATACAGTTGGAAGTAGTATAATGTAATGTAAATTGAATCTTAATAACTGTTTGGAAAACATCTTATGTATGGTTATTTAGTTTATGTTTTGTATGGTTTCAGATGACCAAAAGGTGTTCCGATATGAAGTGCCATCAAAATCACAACCATCTTTATCATCAAAGAATCATATCATGCCACCTCGCCCATTGCCACCTTCATCATCATCATCAGTAGCAGGAGCAAGGGGAAGCAACTACAGCCTTGTGCCACCACCCATCCCACACCGCTCATACAAACCTTACTCATCTTCCACTGCAAGCCCAGCGTATTCCACAAACAGTGTCTACCCGTATTCAAATGACCCAACGTACAATAACTATAGCAAGGTGATTGACCTTGACGAAAAAGTGTTGCCATGGCAAAATGCTCAAAATCGTGACCATTCTATAAAATCAAATATTTATGCTACACAAAATGAGTTTTCCTTAACTCCATCTCGATATCGTCTGAACTCACAAGATGATGATGATTGCTCAACCACCACCTCAGGTAGCTACACATTACAATCCATAGAAGATTTGTTGTGATTGGTCACATGCTTATGATTTGCATGGAAAACAACTTTTGATTGGATATTTCAAAAGTGACATTCAAAATGGAGGCCATGGACACATCTCTTTGGTTTATTCATCTGTGATAGTGTAAATAAATGAACATTTGACTGAATAACTTACTGATACCAAAGTTGGTTTTTGTCGCTGTGCTCGTGGTGATTATGTTATACACTTTGTAAACATGCTCAGTTATATTATATTTAATATGTTATTCCATAAGATGACACAACAATGAAATGTGAAATTTACTTTTTATGACGTTTATGACTTGATGTTTTTATATAATTAGTTTGTTTTTAAATAATGTGTTCATTAGTTAATGACTTACAAAATTGGAAAACAAAATATAATGACTCAAATTGTTTATTTAAATGCCTTGTTCATGCTTTGTGTGTAAAATGTTATGAGGATAATTATAATTAAACAAGAAAGTAAAAGAGCTTAAATAATCTCTGTTCCTTGTTTATTTTCATTTCTAAATACAACCCGTATGTTAACAGTGGACCACTCTGCCACATTTAAATTGTTTAAACTTAAATTGTTTAAGGTATGTACTACTATTACAATGTCAAGGAACTTATTCTCTTAGTGACATACTCAGTGGAAGTAGAAAGAAGACTACACGTGATTAGCGGAAATCTTTGTTATTCTCATACCAAATGTCATTTGTCATTATACATTGTTTGCATACTTAATATGTTCTCTTTGTTTGACACAACTGCATGATTTGTTATGTTTGTTATATTATAAATGTCTATAACAGTGTACGATATGTACATAACTAAATCAGGAAAGTATTGAAAACATTTGGTTGTTTTGAATTGTGTATTGACGTGTTTATAAAGTGGATATACAAGGAAATTGTAACACATGACATTCACATTCAAATAAGTTGACTTTCTTTTATTCACTTGCACAATGTTAAAGCTTAAATAATCTCAGTTTCGTGTTAATGTTCATTTCTAAATACAACCCGTATGTTAACAGTGGACCACTATGCCACATTAAAAAAAAATGAGTTCAAGCTCCCTAGAACCTGTGTACCCACAAATACACGAGGGCAGATTTATATAAAGGCTTTAAATTCTCACAATGCGGGAAAAATCCTTCAAATTCAAATAAGTCAATACAATCATTTGTTCCAGCAATACAAAGAAAGCAATCATTCTTCTTTTTGACAACCCGAAATTTACCATATATCAACGAGTGTCCTTATTAAAAAAATGTAAAGCTTAATTTAGAAATTCAAACATAAATTAAAAACACCTAAAGACACTATTTCCATTTTTTTTTTAGAATAACCCCAAGATAGCTTCTATTTCGTGGTAAAAGGTCCACGTTTGATTAAACTGTTGGTTTCGCTGATTTTCAGCATTACAGTTAGTTTGTTTTTGTGTGTAAGAAAAAGACTATTTCTAAATAAATTTGCCTCCTGCGCTATTCGGTAACTTTTGTAACAGACCATCTGCATAAAAGACTTGAACACATTATTTTTATCATACGGTTGCTCGTGCTCCAAAGTTACTGGCTTCAATGGCGATCCAATTATTCCTATTTTGTATCAGCGCGTGGAACTTAGTTGATGAAACAAAGTGTGTTTACCCGAAGCAATTAAGCATATTGCATGCACATTTTCAATCAATTACGTCGTATAAAGTTTCAGAACCACTGCATGCAGAAACAATTTACCAAACGATACGACCGGGAAAACAGTGCATGCCTTGAAGATTGTGTGAAATTTAACGAAGCGTTATAGCCAAGTAACAAATCATTATGGGCAACGGATGCTTATGTTACATTGTTTCGTACTATATTTGTACACTCGAATGGCATAACATTAATATGAAATATGCCACGCATGTGCAATTGATTGTTATTAACTCGCAAATAAATAACAAAAATTCTGCGCTTGGAATGTTGTAATAATGTGCACTGGCTTACCTGAGGTTATTTACGTAGAGAAACGATTGCAAAATTCATCAAAAAGAAGAAAAAGTGTCGAGATTATTCAAACCTTCTCATGCGTGCTAATTATGTAACGAGTATCAAACCCATTTGAAACATGAGAATAGTAATAACACACTTATGTTCGAAGACGATTGTAAAAACATATATGACTATAATTCCATGTGCAATAATTAAGAACTGTATCTGAAAGCCCAAAGAAACTGCGTACCTAAGTATGCACGAAGGCACATTCTTTGTGCCTTTCATAAAGGCTTCACAGTCTTAGTTTACGTCAACAATTTTTTACATTACAAGTCAATGCATGTTATCAACATTTATGCGTTTTAAACACGTTTGAGCTTATACACGTTTGTGAAATCTATAAACTTAATAATAAATATTAATTTCAAACGAAATCCTCAATGTATATACTCTAAAGATGATTTACCAGCTATTGCTATTGTACTGCACTATCCCGTTCATGCCGGTGCCGATTAAATGATCGGATATATTTATTGTAATAATGTATTAAAATGATGACAAGCAAAAAATGAAGGCGAAAAGGGAAAATGGACTAACTGATGCATATGTCATTATTTTGTCCATGCAGTGTATATGAAGTTATGTGTGCTAAAAACTAGCTCACGGTTAATAACGGCACAGCTGACATAGTTAATCTTGGTATACAAAAGGAAGAACAATAGAAACATGACAAATGCTAATTTTTTGCCCAAGAAACGGACTCAAAAAAGTTGCCTATTTGAATTTGCATTCAATTTATTAGAGCATACTAAATAGGTTTGAACCAATAAGTGGCAGACATCATTCAATGTTGGGACTTTTTTCAACAGTCTTATACATTTACCGGGGTATACTATTTCACGATCATAACTTTATAAGTTTATATACAAGCAAATCGCATGCAGTCACGAGTTGCACGTAAATAAGTCTCCACATGAAATAAATCTGGCACATTTTAATAATTTTTTAAGTGTTAATAGATTTCCACATGAAACATGTCAATTGAAAACCCAACATCATTTCATTCAAAAAGAGCGATACGAACCTCAAATCCCATGACAGTTTCAAAACCCACTAAAAAGTAAACTCAACTTGGCATGTAAACAATTACGATTCAATTAAAACTTTCGCTATTGAAATGACACGTTTTGATATTGAACCACCATAAAGCAAAATGATTTACAGGAGACTTGAGAAGTGGAACAAGTGCTCTATAATGATGTTTTCTGTAAATTCAACACTAAATATTCCATTTATGGATATTCTTTCATACTAATACTTTATTTATTTCCAATTCTTAAGGTCGAGGAAAGAAGCGTTCAATTATTGATGCAAATAAAAGCCCTATAGTTAGGTATTGGGTATGGGGCTGTCCTTATAAACGTATTCATAAGAAGTATGAGTAAAACGTAAATACAGAATTAAAAGTACGCCTCTACAACATATCGTTTAGTGAATAAACATTGAATATTTTTCAATAACAAAGGTCGTCATATTTTAAAAACAAGAAAATCGACGTCTTTTGTTTGATTTACTAAAAAGGATACAATAAATTGCCTTATACAGGCGTTTTAAGAATTGTATTGAAAATATTAATTTGATATATTACCCATTTTTTTTATTGTATACAAGCAATAACAGGTTGGTTTAATTGGATTATATTTCCTATTGTAAACAATCTACCCGTTACTCTACAATAGTTATTGTTGAATTCAATACCGGTTATGTTATATCAATATTAATTGCATCCCAGCAGAGCTCCATGTATTTTTTTTTTTCAGCCAAGGGGTAGTTCACTCACGAGTTTTTTTTATTGATGAGTAAAAATCAGAATCCGATCATTTGAAGGAGTATTTATGTTAAGAGGATCAAAATTAATAATAAATTGTACGTGTAGTGTTAACTCGCTATATTAAGCAGTCTTACACAATAAAGCTATCACTTTTGTGTTATTTAACAGTTTTTCTTCTTTTTTTGCTCTTGGCTTATAAGCATGTGCTTAGTCACTTTGTCTGAATGGTAAGCGGGTGGTATCCGTAAAACTTGTTTATTATATTATTACTTATATATNTCTGCACGAAAACTAAATTTAGATTCACATTGTACATGCATTATATATATGCTGGCGAATTCGGCTGGAAGCCATTTTCAATTTCAGATTTAAATATCTGGCTTATTTCGCATTTTTCGACACATGTTCTTCTTAAATTTTATTTTAATTTATATTGAAATATATGTATACTAATTTTTAACACATTTTATATAAATTCATTTTTATTTGACAAAATCGTACAGTTCCGCTTTAAGCAGTCTTGTACACAATAAAGCTATCACTTTTGTTTTATTTAACAGTTTTTATTCTTTTTTTGCCCTTGTGCTTAGTCACTTTATCTGAATGGTAAGCGGGTGGTATCCGTAAAACTTGTTTATTATATTATTAAAAAGTATTTTTATTAACAGTATGTGTAATTTTAACCAATCAGCGACGGAATTCCCCTTCACCCCGGACAGAGAAAATGAAAATGGCCGGCTGTAGTACATTTCGTCCGAGTCCTCGACAAACTTCACGTTTTCCTATCGTTTGTTGAGTGTTATGCACGAATTGTTCGCGATAATTGTTTAATTTTGTTTCCTTTATTGATTCATTGTAGTAGTTTGAGGTTGTAGCGTAGCGAATGCCAAAATGTGTTCTTTACGGAGGAGCGATTTCACAGTTCGGTTCGGTAAGAACCTTTGTCCTAGTAAGGTATTTGAGGCAATTCGACGTTCGCATTTTCATTTTGTGGGGCTCGATTGTGATACAACGTTTATGGTCAATTAAAGAAATGTCCCCGGCATCGAATGAGACCGAGTTGGTGCTTTTCGGTGCATTATTGACAGAGCTTCGGGGCTTTGTAGTTGATCGGGTCGTACAATCGTTCAGCTAGTTGAGTCCCTTGTCTATATATATTATATTATATTTTTTTTGCGCAACTTCCCCCTGTGCAATGAATGTGCAGATGAAAACATAATGTTGCATGGCATGTCTGAAAAGGACATTTTTGTGTCTATGGTAAAATGTCCGTTTATACCGTACTTTTTCTACGAAGGGCACGACATATGGAGATTATGAATACATCGCGGGCACATTTGAACAATTTTTATCTTGTTATTTTCGTACATATATGTTACAAACAGCTTGAATGTTGATGTTTTGTTTTGTTTTCCATTGAATGTAATGTTTTATAACAAACCTGTTAAAGTTTGAAATGCAATATAAAGCATGTCACAAGCATTTACAATTCACAACACGATCCGTTTGCAGTAACAATGCTATTTTACTTCACTAATTAGAACAAGGCAATGTGATAGCCTTGAAGGTGGAGATGTATTTGTTTTCCGAAATGTTGAGATGTTTAATTGTACTTTAACTTAAACATCGGTAGCCATGATCTCACATAAATTAATACCAAAATATAATATACGTTATATCCTTCTTATCCATAGTTTTATAAATTCCTATATAATCAGCCACCCATATATTGGTAATGTATTATATATATTTTTAATATTAAACTTGAGTTCATTAACTGTAGTTTGATTTTTCTTTTACACATAGATCTGTTTTTAAATATTAAGAACACGTGAAACTTAGATTAAAGTCGAAAGCTAGTAAATAATTTCGCTAAATTGCTACACATGTTGTGTAAATGCCAATACTTTTCAAAAGATTAACGTGTTAACTGTATGTCGGTGCTAATTGGTCTATCAAAAGATCTGTTGAATGATTTTAAAGATTTTTAAAGCGTTTTCTATCAAACAGATGACTAAACAGAATAATATGAAATATATGAACAAATCAGGGTTTCTATGTTTCCGTCTTATACTTGGCCGGTTACCGATGAAAGAGGTGATATTTAAATAATTTTGCATTTATTTTGTTGAAAAGACATGCAATTTTAAGTTTAAAGTCTGACTTATTTTGAAATCATGTTCATTCAGTATACGAAATTAATCGATACTCTTAAGTGCATGCAAATGCAGGAAAAGAGGCTACGCTGCGTTGATCACATTCTGAATTATCTGTCCGGAAATGATGTGGATCCCGATAGAAAAGTCAACATTTCTTAGTAAAAGAACGTAACCTGGTCTCGTAAGAGATTTTTTTAAATCCATTTTCTTAAAGATAACTCATACTTTTCGAATATATTTAGCTTTTATAGGCTTTTTCAATGTTTGTTTTTACAAATTGAGTACAATTTCTTTATGTTTATGTTGAGAAACACAAAGAAAATGTAGGCAATTTGTAAAAAAAAAAAACTTAGAAAAAGCCTATTAAGGCGAAATATATCAGAAGAGAGTTAAACTTATTGGGTACACAACTGAGTACTTATACTTGTCAAAGGTATATCCATACACATTTAACTTTAAGTTCGTAGATATATTTCCACGGTATATCAGTGTCATAAAATGTTGTGAAAACTGTGTATAAATCAGTGTTGAAAGATTCAACACTACGTCATTAAAAACAAAATTTTTAAAACATTTCGATTGCACTGATGCATTAATTACAAAGAGGCTGTATCCATAGCAACAACATGTATTAAAGAGAAGATAAACGGTCCGCTGTCATCATTAAGTCGCAATTTATTGCACGCGGGTGTGCATTATGTGTAACACAAAACCAATATTTCAGCAGATTTGCCACGATTTAAGTTTAGAGTGAAAAATATCTGTCAAACGAAAACAAGGCTTCTATAGTTTGTGCACTAAGCATCATTAACTTATTGACTAAGCAAAATAAATTCAGCTTTACCTAATACGAACGTCGTTTTATCTGTTAAGAAATGTATTTTAAAACCAGACAAATCTAGACACAATTTTAATGCTCGTGTGAATTTCGGTGAAATAAAAATGATCATTAATGATTGCTTAACTGAAAAATATTTTATGAAATAATCCATTCAATCTTTGTAATTACTTGTATGAAAATGGAACGATACACGATTTTAGTGAACATACCGTCATACTATACACGAATGAATAAGATGGATGAACAGAACAATCTTATTTTATATATTTTTTAAAGGCAAACTTTGTATAAACATTGTGAGTGAATAGAGTTTGGAGACAATAAAAAAGAGTCCACGATTGATAGCTAAAGCAAGTTCAACAATAACTATATTATACAGCTTTGTTACGTCATGGGAAATTACCTTTTCATTTACTGCATAATTTGGAAAGCCGATTATTTCGCTTTGCAACATTAAATTCAACATTATAATATTATGAATGCAATGAGCTACATTTTATGATCATAACATTTTAAAGTAAATGTCAAAAAACATCTTCATCATCAATCCATCATATCCTGTCACATCGCCCATTGTCACCTTCACCATCATCATCATCAGCAGCAGGAGCACGGCGAAGCAACTACAGCCTTGTGTCACAACCCATCCCACATCGCTCATACAAACCTTACTCATCTTCCACTGCAAGCCCAGCGTACTTCACAAACAGAATCTACCAGTATTCAAATGACCCAACATACAATAACTATAGCAAAGTCATTGACCATGAGGCAAAAGTGTTGCGATGGCAAAATGCTCAAAATCGTGACCATTCTATAAAATCAAATATTTAGACTACACAAAACGAGTTTTCCTTAACTCCATCTCGATATCGTCTGAACTCACAAGGTGATGATGATTGCTCAACCACCACATCAGGAAGCTACACATAACAATCCATAGAAGACTTGTTGTGATTGGTCGGATGCTTATGATTATCATGGAACACAACTTTTGATTCGATGATTCAAAAGTGACATTCAAATGGAGGCCATGAACACATCTCTTTGGTTTATTTATCTGTGATAGTGTAAATAAATGAACAGTTGACTGAATAACTTACTGATACCAAAGTTGGTATTTGTCGCTGTGCTCTTGGTGATTATGTTATACACTTTGTAAACATGCTCAGTTATATTATAATCAATATGTTATTCCAATGAGATGACACAAACATAAAATGTGAAATTTACTTTTATGATTAACATGTTGCTTGAATTTTGTTTCAAAGTTTCTTATGACGTTCATGACTTGAGGTTTTTCGTATAATAAGTTTGTTCTCAAATAATTTGTTCATAAGTCGATGACTTACAAAATGGGACACAAAATATAATGACTCAAATTGTTTTATTTAAATGCCTTGTTCATACTTTGTGTATTAAATGTTATGAGGATAATTATAACTAAACAAGAAAGTAATAGAGCTTGAATAATCTCTGTTCATTGTTTTTGTTCATTTCTAAATTCAACCCGTATGTAAACAGTAGACCACTCTGCCACATTTAAATTGTTTAAGGTATGTACTACCATTATAATGTCAAGGAACTTATTCTCTTAGTGACATACTCAGTGGAAGTAGAAAGAAGACTACACGTGATTAGCGGAAATCTTTGTTATTCTCATACCAAATGCCATTTGTCATTATACCTTGTTTGCATACTTAATACGTTCTCTTTGTTTAGCAAAACTGCATGATTTGTTATGTTTGTTATATTATAAATCTCTATAACAGTGTACGATATGTACATAAATAAACCAGGAAAGTATTGAAAACATTTGGTTGTTTTGAATTGTGTATTGACGTGTTTATAAAGTGGATATGCAAGGAAATTGTAACACATGACATTCACATTCAAATAATTTGACTTTATTTTATTCACTTGTACAATGTTAAAGCTTAAATAATCTCAGTTTCGTGTTAATGTTCATTTCCTAATACAACCCGTATGTTAACAGTGGACCACTATGCCACATTAAAAAATGATTTCAAGCCCCCCAGAACCTGTGTACCCAAGAATACATGAGGGCAGATTTATATTAAGGCTTTAAATGCTCACTATGCAGGAAAAATCCTTCACATTCAAATAAGTCAATACATTCATTTGTTCCAGCAATGCAAAGAAAGCAATCATTCTTCTATTAATTGACAACCAGTCATTTACCATTTATCAACGGGTGTCCTTGTTCAAAACATTTAAAGCTTAATTAAGATATTCAAACATAAATTTAAAACACCTAAACACACAATTTTCATTTTTTTTTAAATAATTTTAGAATATTCCAAAGATAGCTCCTATTTCCTGGTAAAAAGCCCACGTTTGATCAAACTGTTGGTTTCGCTGATTTTCAGCATTACAGTTAGTTTGTTTTTGTGTGAAATATGAAGACTATTTCTTAATGAAATTGCCTACTTCTGTAACAGACCATCCGCAAGAAGACTTTAACACATCATTTAAATCATACGGTTGGTCGCTCTCCAAAGTTAATAACTTCTATGGCGAACCAATTATTAGTGGAACTTTATTGATGAAACAAAGCGGGTTTAACCGAAGCAATTAAGCATATTGCATGCACATTTTCAATCAATTACGTCGTATAAAATTTCAGAACCGCTGCATGCAGAAACAAAAAACCAAACGATACTACCGGGAAAACAGTGCGTACCTTGAAGAGTATCTGAAATTTAACGAAGCGTATTAATCAAGTAACAAATCATTATGGGCAACGGATGCTTATGTTACATTGTTTCGTATTATATTATAACGCACGAATGGCCTAAGATTAATATGAAATATGCCATGCATCTGCAATTGATTGTTATTAACTCGCAAATAAATTACAAAAGCATAGCGCTGGGAATTGTGTAATTATGTGCACTGGTTTACCTGTGGTTATTAACGTACACAGAAATAAAAAAAAATTCACCAACAAGAAAAATATACGAGTTAAGTAAAACCATCTCATGCGTTACTATTTATGTGACCTAAGTCTCAAACCCATTTGAAACATAAAAATATTAATTACAAACTTATGTGCGAAGACGATTGTATAACCTATATTATTATAATTCCATTTAAGGACGGTATCTTGAAGCCCCTAGAAACTGTGTATCTTCGATTACACGAAGGCAGATTCTTAGGCGCCTTTTATAAAGGCTTCGAATTCTAAGTCTAATGCCAAAATCTTTTACATTCTAATAAGTCAATGCATATTATCAGAATTTATGCATTTTAAACACGTTTGAGCTTATACACGTTTGTGAAAACCAAAAGTTTCTTAATAAATATTAATTACAAACCGTATCCTCGATGTATAGATTCTAAAGATGATTTGCCAGCTATAGCTATTGTATCGTACGTTCTCATTCATGCCCATTAACTGATCGGATATCTTTATTGTAACAATGTATAACAATAAGGACAAGCACATAATGAATGATATATGGGACACCTTCAACGCGGTGTGTTAAATGATGCATTATATTCTAGTCAATAGCTAGTACATCGATTAAAAAAAACAACATTGTGACCATCATAACTTCATATAAAACGTCAAAAACTTTGAACAGCGACGGTTATAATATAACTCAAGTACTAAAGTATCTACACATTCTACAAAGGGCTATTACTCCATCAATAACTTACTGATACATATTTCTTATCTTGTCCATAGAATGTATTTGAAATAAAGTATTATAAAACTAACTCACGGTTAATATTGGTATGTTTGACATACATGTAGTTAATCTTAGCATACAGAAGGAATAACAATAGAAATACAACCAATGCTAGATTTTGCCCAGGAAACGGACTCGAAATGGTGCCAATTTGCATTTGCATTCAATTTATTAGAGCTCAACTATATAGGTTTGAATCAATGAGTGGCAGACATCACTTAATTTTGGGACTATTTTCAACAGTTTCGTACATGTAATCCAAGTGCTCTATACGATTTCACGCAGCATAACTTTATAAGTTTATATACAAGCAAATCGCATGCCGGCACGAGTTTTAGATTACTTGAGTCTCGATATGAAATAAATCAGGTTCATTTTAATATTTTTTAAATTGTTAATTGATTTCCGCATGAAACATGTCAATTGAAAACTACGTTCCATTCAAAACGAGCGATATGAACCTCAAATTTAAAGACATTTTCAAGACCCACTCAAAACACTGAACACATCTTGGCATGTAAACAATTACGACTCAATTAAAACTTTCGCTATTGAAATGACACGTTTTGATTTTGAACTACCATAAAGCATAAGGATTCACGGGAGATTTTAGAAGTGGTCCAAGTGCTCTATAATGATGTTTCTGTAAATTCAACACTCAATATTCCATTTATTGATATTCTTTCATAATAATACTCTATGTATTTCCAATTCTTAAGGCTGAGCAAGAAGTGGAGACATGTTTCAAATGAGTCTACATTGAAAGATGCGTTCAATTATTGATGCAAATAAAAGCCCTATAGTTAGGTTTTGGGTATGGGGCTGTCCTTATAAACGTTTTCATTTGAAGTATGAGTAAATAGTAAATACAGAATTAAAAGTACGCCTCTACAACATATCGTTTAGCGAGAATACATTCAATATTTTTCAATAACAAAGGTCGTCCTATTTTAAAAACAAGAACATCGGCGTCTTTTATCTGTAAAATGCCTACTGCTTTTAACTGAAAAAGGATACAAGAAATTGCCTTTATACAGACGTTTTAAGAATTGTATTGAAAATATTAATTTGATATATAACCCATATTTTATTGTATACAAGCAATGACAGGTTGGTTTAATTGGATTTATATTTCCTATTGTAAACAATCTACCCGTAACTTTACAATAGTTATTGTTGAAGCCAATACCGGTAGTGTTATATCAATATTAATTGCATTCCAGACGGTAATTATCACATGCATGTGGACATAGCTTTCAAACTAGATAACACTGGATGTTTTTTTTTAATCGATGCATTAACGCTTGAACAGCTGCAATGTGCAGATAAAAACATAATGTTGCATGGCATGTCTGAAAAGGTCATTTTCATGTCTATGGTAAAATTTGTAAATGTCAGTTTATACCGTACTTTTTCTACAAAGAGCACGACACATGGAGATTATGATTGCATCGCGAGCACATTTGAACAATTTTTATTTGGTTATTTTCGTACATATATTTACAAACAGCTTGAATGTTGATGTTTTGTTTTGTTTTCCATTGCATGCCATGTTTTAAAACAAACCTTTTAAAGTTTGAAATGCAATATAAAGCTTGTCACAAGCATTTACAATTCATAACACGATACGTTTGCATTAACAATGTTATTTAACTTCAATAATTACAAAAAGGAAATGTGATAGCCTTGAAGGCGGAGATGTATTTATTTTCCGAAATGTTGAGATGTTTAATTGTACTTTTACTTTAATACCGGTAGCCATGATCTCACAGAAATTAATAACAACATATAATATACTTTATATCCTTCTCTCCCATAGTTTTATAAATTCCTATATATTCAGCCACCCATATATTGGTTTTTTTTTATGTATGATATATTTTTTAATATAAAACTTGAGTTCATTAACTGTATTTTGATTTGTTTTTTAACATAGATCTGTTTTAAAATATGTAAAACACGCGAAACTTAGGTTTTAGTTGAAAGCTGGTAAAAAAATCGAAAAAATTGCTACACATGTTGTGTAAATGCAAATCCTTTTCAAAACATGAACGTGTAAACTGTATGTCGGTGCTAATTGGTCTATTAAAAGATATGTTTAATGATTTTTAAAGATTTTTAAAGCATTTTCTATCAAACAGATGACTAAACAGAATAATAGGAAAGATATGAACACATCAAAGTTTCTATGTTGCCTTCCTAGACTTGGCCGGTAACCGATAAAAGAGGCGATATGTAAATATTTTTTCATTTATTTTGTTGTAAAGATATGAAGTTTTAAGTTTAAAGTCTGACTTATTTTGAAACCATGTTCATTCAGTATACACAATTCACAGTGTCTGGTCTCGTAAGAGATTTTTTTTTAAATCCATTTTGTTAAAGATTACTCATACTTGTCAAAGTTATATCCATACACATTTAACATTTAGTTCGTAGATATATTACCCACGGTATATCAGTACCATGACACGTTGTGAAAACTGTGTATAAATCAGTGTTGAAAGATTCAACATTCCGTCATTAAAAACATCATTTAAAAACATTTCGTTTGCACTGATGCACTAATAACAGAGAGGCTGTATCCATAGCAAACAAATGTATTTAAGAGATGATAAACGGTCCGCTGTCATCATTAAGTCGCAATTTATTGCACGCTGGCGTGCATTATGTGTAACACAAAACCAATACTTCAGCAGATTTGTCACGATTTAAGATATACGTGAAAAGTATCTGTCAAACGACAAAAAGGCTTATATAGTTTGGGCACTAAGCATCATTAACTTATTAACTTAGCCAAATAAATTCATCTTTAGATAATATGCACGTCGTTTTAACTGTTTTGAAATGTATTTAAAAAACAGACAAATGTAGACATAATTTTAATGCTCGTGTGAATTTCGGTGAAATAAAAACGATTATTTATAATGGCTTAACTGAAAAAAAAATGAAATAATCCATTCAATCTTTGTAATGACTTGTATGAAAAAGGAACGATACAAGATTTTCGTGAACATACCGTACATACTATACACGAATGAACCAGAAGGATTAAAAGAACAATCTTATTATTTATATTTTTTAAAGGCAAACGTTGCATAAACATTGAGGGTGAATACAGTTTGGAGACAATAAAACAAGTCCACGATTGATAGTAAAACCAAGTTCAAAAATAGCTTTATTATACAGCCTTGTTACGCCATGGTAAATTACTATTTCATTTACTGCATAATTTGAAACGCCGTTTATTTCGCTTTGCAACATTAAATTCAACATTCTAACACAATGTTTGTAATGAGCTACATTTTATATTCGTAAAATTTTAAAGTAAACGTCGAAAAACATCTTCATCATCAATCCATCATATCTTGTCACCTCGCACATTGCCACCTTCAACATTATTATCATCATCATCAGTAGCAGCAAGGGGGGACAACTACAGCCTTGTGCCACCACCCATCCCACATCGCTCATTAAAAACTTACTCATCTTCCAATGCAAGCCCAGCGTATTCCACAAACAGTGTCTACCAGTATTCAAATGACCCAACCTACAATAACTATAGCAAATTCATTGACCTTGACGCAAACGTGTTGCCATGGCAAAATGCTCAAAATCGTGAGCATTTTATAAAATCAAATATGCTGCACAAAATGAGTTTTCCTTAACTCCATCTCGATATCGTCTGAACTCACTAGAAGATGATGATTGCTCAACCACCACCTCAGGAAGCTACACATTACAATCCATAGAAGACTTGTTGTGATTGGTCGGATGCTTATGATTTGCATGGAACACAACTTTGGATTGGCTGATTCAAAAGTGACATTCAAATGGAGGCCATGAACACATCTCTTTGGTTTATTCATCTGTGATATTGTAAATAAATGAACATTTGACTGAATAACTTACTGATGCTAAAGTTGGTATTTGTCGCTTTGCTCTTGGTGATTATGTTATACTCTTTGTAAACATGCTCAGTTATATTATAATAAATATGTTATTCCATAAGATGATACAAACATGAAATGTGAAATTAACTTTTATGATTAACATGTTGCTTGAATTTTGTTTCAAGGTTTCTTATGACGTATATGACTTGATGTTTTTTATATTATTATTTTGATCTTAAATAATGTGTTCATTAGTTGATGACTTACAAAACAGAATGACTCAAATTGTTTTATTTAAATGCCTTGTTCATACTTTGTGTTTAAATTGTTATGAGAATAATTATAATTAAACAAGAAAGGACTAGTAGTTTGTAAACAAAGATAGTAATGACTGTCCAACAAATTAATATACTGTTTCAATTCACTTTAATACATTTTTCTAATAGTTTGCCTTTCTTTTATACACATGTGCAATGTTAAAGCTGAAATAATCTCAGTTTCTTGTTAATGTTCATTTCTAAATACATCCCGTATGTTAACAGTGGACCACTCCGCCACATTTAAGTTGTTTAAATGTATGTAATGCCATACTCATGTCAAGGAACTAATTATCTTAGTTATATACTCACTCAGTGGACGTAGAATGAAGACTACACATGCCTAGCGGAAATCTATGTAATTCTCAAACCAAATTTCATTTGGCATGATACCTTGTTTGCATGCTTCATATGTTCTCTTTGTTTGACACAACTGCATGATTTGTTATGTTTTTTTTTAATATTATAAATGTCTATAACAGTGTACGATATGTACATAAATAAATCAGGAAATTATTGAAAACCGTTAGTTGTTTTGAATTGCGTATTGATGGTGTTTATAAACTGGATAGGCAAAGGAAATTGTAATTTAAATTTCAGAATAACCAAAAATTTGCCCCTATTGGCCGGCAAAAGGTCCACATTCACTGACACTGTTCGTTTCGCAAATTTTCAGCAGTACAGTTTTTTGAAAGAAGTTGACTATCCGGTGAAGTTTTCTACTGCGCTATTCGGTCACCGTTGTTCCAGACGATCTTCATAAAAAACTTGAATAAATAATTAATACAAATCATACGGTTGCTCGTTTTTCAAAGTTACTGGCTTTGATGGCGATCCAATTATTCTTATTTTTGTATCAACGAGTGGAACTTTATTGATGAATAAAAGCGGGTTAACCCGAAGCAATTAAACATATTGCATGCACATTTTCAATCAATTACGTCGTATAAACTTTCAGAACCGTTGCATGCAGAAACAATTAATCAAACCATACAACTGGGACAACAGTGCGTACCTTGAAATTATGTGAAATTTAACGAAGCGTACTAGCCGAGTTACAAATCATATGGGCAACGGATGCTTATGTTACATTGTTTCGTACTATATTAGTACGCACGAACGGCCTAAGATTAATATGAAATATGCCATGCGTGTGCAAATGATTGTTATTAACTCGCAAATAAATTACAAAAGCACTGCGCTGGGAATAGTGTAATGTTGTGCACTGGTTTACCTGAGGTTCTTAACGTACACAGACAATTAAAAAATTCATCAACCAAAAGAAAAATATACGAGTTAAGAAAAACCATCTCATGCGTTAATATTTATGTTACCAAACCCATTTGGAACATATTAAGAATATTAATTACACACTTATGTGCGAAGACAATTGTATTAACATATATTTTTATAATTCCATTTACAATAATTAAGGACGGTATCTTGAAGCCCCNTAGAAACTATGTATCTTCGATTACAGGAAGGCAGATTCCTTTTATAAAGGCTTCGAATTCTGCGTCTGCGGCCAAAATCTTTTACATTCTAATAAGTCAATGCATATCATCAACATTTATGCATTTTTTCACACGTTTGAGCTTATACACTTTTGTGAAAACCAAAAGTTTCTAAAAAATATTGATTACAAACCGAAACCTCGATGTATAGATTCTAAAGATGATTTAGCAGCTATTGCTATTGTATTGTACATTCTCATTCATGTTCATTAACTGATCGGATATCTTTATTGTAACAATGTTTAACAACGATGACAAGCAAATAATGAAGGATATATTGGACACCTTTAACGCGGTGTGTTAAATAATGCATTATATTTTGGGCCCGTATTCACCAAACTATTCTTAGACTTAAGAATAAAGAATAGACTTAGAACCAAGAAAAATACGTCCAGCGTTTGAATATATAATGCTACCACTTGTGATAATGTCCTTAACAGAATGTTCTATATGAAGAAAATGTAGATTGAGTCAGTTATTGCCAAGTTTGAATAAAAATTAAACCAACTAATTCTTGAATATTCCAATTTAAAGAATATTCTTTATGATTAGACTTAAGTCTTGGAATTGTTTGGTGAATACGGGCCCTATAGTCAATAGCTAGTACATCGATTTTAAAACAACAACATTGTGATCATCAAAACTTCATATAAAACGTCTAAAACTTTGAACAGCGACGGTTATAATATAACTCATGTACTTAAAGTAACATTAATACTAAAAAATCAACGGAAATTTCGTAAAGTATTTCTTAAAATAAAGATTCCCAATAAAAAATCAATGTTCCTTATAGCACAAGACAAAATTTCAAAACGAGATGTTCTCTGGTAACATAGATGTTTATAGATACAAAATGCTTGTTTTTATTTTTTTGTTTCACAATTAATTCCATTTTATAACCCCGCACTGCTGTCTATTTATACGACACATGGGCACTAAAATGATACCATTTTAGTGTTCGTGTGTCGTATGAATAGATATCAGCGCGGGAAATTAAAATGGAATTATTGTGACACGAAAAAATATAAACGTGCATTTTATCTACAAACATCTATGTTACCAGACTACATCTGGCGTTGAAATTTCGGCTTTTGCTATAAGGAACATTGATTTTTTATTGGGTAACTTTATTTTACGACATACTTTACGAAATTTCGGTTGATTTTTTAGTATTATTGGGGCTTTAAGTATCTACTAATTCTACAATAGGCTATTAATCCTTTAATAACTTACTGATACATATTACTTATCATGTCCATAAAATGTATATGAAATAATGTATTATTAATCTAACTCACGGTTAATATCGGTATATTTGACATAGTTAATCTTAGCATACAGAAGGAATAACAATAGAAACACAACCAATGCTAGATTTTGCCCAGGAAACGGACTCGAAATGGTGCCAATTTGAATTTGCATTCAATTTATTAGAGCTTAAATAAATAGGTTTAAACCAATATGTGGCAGACATCACTAAATTTAAGTACTATATCCAACAGTTTCATACATTTAATCCAACTGCTCTATACGATTTCACGGAGCATAACTTGATAAGTTTATATACAAGCAAATCGCATTCAGGCACGAGTTTCAGGTAACTAGAGTCTCGATATAAAATGAATCAGGTACATTTTTAATATTTTTTAAAGTGTTAATTGATTTCAGCATGAAAAAAGTCAATTGAAAACTCTACAACATTCCATTCAAAAAGAGTGATATGAACCTCAAATCACGTGACAGTTTCAAGACTCTCAAAAACCCTAAACGCATCTTGGCATGTCAACAATTACGACCCAATTGAAATGTTCCGCTTTTGAAATGACACGTTTTGATTTTGAGCTACCATAAAGCATAAGGCTTCACGAGTGATTTTAGAAGTGCTCCAATTGGTCCAAGTGCTTTATAATGATGTATTCTGTAAATTCAAGACTCATTATTCCATTATTGATATTCTTTAATAATAATACTTTATTTATTTCCAATGAGCAAGAAGTGGAGACATGGTTCAGATGAGTCTACATGCAACTACGCGTATACGTTATTGATTCAAATAAAGCCGTATAGTTAGGTATTGAGTATATGACTGTCCTTATAAACGTTTTCATTAAGAGTTTGAATAAATACAGAATTACAAGTACGCCTCTACAACATATCGTAAAGTGAATAGACACTGAATATTTTTCAATAATAACGGTCGTATTTTAAAAACAAGAACATCGGCTTGTTTTATTTGTAAAATGCCTACCTCTTTTTACTAAAAAAGGATACAATAAATTTCCTTATACAGGCGTTTTAAGAATTGTATTGAAAATATTAATTTGATATATAACCCATTTTTTTTATTGTAAACAAACAATGCCAGGTTGGTTAAATTGGATTTATATATCCTATTGTAAACCATCTACCCTTAACTTTACAATAGTTATTGTTGAAGTCAATACAGGTAATGTTATATCAATATTACTTGCATCCCAGACGGTAATTAGCTACATGCATGTGGACATAGCTTTCAAACTAGATAACACTGGGTGTTTTGTCGTTTTTTTAATCGATGTATTAACGCTGGAACAGCTGCAATCTTCAGATAAAAATATAATGTTGCATGGCATGTTTGAAAAGGTCATGTTTGTGTATATGGTAAAATTAGTAAATGTCAGTTACCATACTTTTTCTTCAAAGGGCACACACTATGGAGATTTAGATTACATCAGAGCACTTTTCAATTTTTTTGATCTTATTATGTTCGTACAAAAGTTATTCAAACATTTTGATTGTTGATGTTTTGTTTTTCATTGAAGGCAATGTTTTGAAACAAACCTTTTAACGTTTGATATGCAATATAAAGCTTTTTACAGGCATTTACAATTCACAACACGATACTTTTGCAGTAACAATGTTATTTTACTTCAATAATTAGAACAAGGAAATGTGATAGCCTTGAAGTCGGAGATGTATTATTTTTCCGAAATGTTGAGATGTTTAATGGTACTTTAACTTAAACATCGTTGACATGATCTCACAGAAATAAATAACAAAATATAATATACTTTATATCCTTCTCTCCCATAGTTTTATAATTTGCTATATAATCAGCCACCCATTATATTGGTAATGTATGATTTTTTTTAAATATATAACTTGAGTTCGTTAACTGTATTTTGATTTGTTTTTGCCCAAAGATCTGTTTTTAAATATTTAAAACCCGTGAAACTTAGGTTTTAGTCGAAACCTGGTAAAAGTTTCGCAAAAATTGGTACACATGTTGTGTAAAAACGGATTCAACGGTAACGACACGGCTAGTTCAAGCGACTTTGACTGGAAAGAAGGCAGAAACGAAGTGTAGGTGTGCAAAAGTCTGCAAGAATCTCAGGGGCTTGCGCATTCATCAAGCGAGAACTAAGTGTGGGCATACAGCACAACAGCAGCAGCGCACCGATGTAATGTCTGGTGAGACGGTGGAGGATCCTAGTCAGGAACAAACCCACAGTACTGGGGACCTCTTAGCGGCTGAAATGCTGGATACAAACACATTGCAATCGGGAACAGATGCTGAAGAAGTCTTTGATGATGAAGACCCACTACTGGCATTACTGAGAACACAGAGTGATACAGAGGCAAACACAGACTTACCACACTCCACAGCAGCTCAAAAGGGTGATGAAACTCCGAGGAAGCCAAGTATATCCTGGCCGAAAACGTCAGACAAGAAAACATGGAAAGACTTGGACGATGACCTTCATGTACTTCTGGAGACAGCACTCCAAGGAGCAGTTGAGAGAAAGCTGGTAGCTTTAACCAACCTTGTCTACACAGTTGGGAAAGAAAGATACGGTCTGACTATCCAAAAAACCACCAAGAAATCTGTTCAGCTGAACAGAAGGCAGCGACAGATAAAGGGCATCAGGAGTGAGCTGAAGGTTTTGCGAAGGAGATATAGGCATGCCAGGGAAGAAGAAAAGCCAGGGCTGAAGCAGTTAAGAGACAGCCAGAGGGAACAATTTTTTAACCTACGCAAGGCAGAACAACTTCGCGAGAAAAGAAGGAAAAAGGCCAAACGTCGTGCTGAGTTTATTGCAAATCCATTCAAGTTCTCTAAGAACCTGCTAGACAAAGAGAAATCGGGCAAGCTAGAGAGCAGCATGGAAGAAATTACACAGTTCCTAACTGAAACGCATTCCGATGATATCCGAGACGAACCGTTAGGCAACTGCCAGAGAATAGAACCAGTACCAGAACCCACAACACCTCTAGACACCAAGGAACCTACACTGAAAGAGGTTTCAGAAGTAGTTCAAAAGGCAAGAGCAGGGTCGGCCCCAGGACCAAATGGTATCCCTTACAAGGTGTATAAGATGTGCCCTAAACTTCTTCGACGCTTATGGAATCTTCTNGACCCAAGATGCAGTCTTTGTAACAAGCCAGGCACCATTGAACATATCCTGTCATCATGCCAGACTTCGCTGACACAGGGCCGCTACAGATGGAGGCATGACGCTGTCCTTAGGGAGTTAGCAGATGTACTTGAGAGCGAGAGAAGGAAGAAAAGAACAGCAAAGAAAACAGCATCTACAAAGATCAACTTTGTCAAGTCAGGGGAAACAAGCACAAAGCCAGCTCCTAGAAGCACGTCCATCTTAGATGAAGCAGACCAATGGGAGATGAAAGTCGACTTAGGGAAAAAGCTGGTCTTCCCCGAGATCGTCCAGACTACACTGAGGCCGGATATAGTGATATGGGCCAACAAACACAAGAAGCTCGTGACAATCGAACTCACCGTCCCATGGGAATCAAGGTGCGATATGGCATATGAGCGGAAGAAAGCCAAACACACTGATCTCTTAGACCAGTGCAGTTCCCGCGGTTGGAAAACATGGCTGTTCCCGGTCGAAATTGGCGCCAGAGGTTTTCCCGCACAATCACTGTGGAGAATGCTAAGTGCCCTAGGAATCAGAGGAGGAGAGAGAAAGAGATCTGTTGGGAGACTGGGTCAAGCAGCAGAGAGAGCGTCAAGTTGGCTTTGGATAAAGAGGGAGGAGGAGAGCTGGCAGCTAACCACTGACCCGTAGTGCCTGATCAGCGCTGCGGTTCCACCGCCCGGAGAGTGTCCTGGGATTAAAGGATGAAACACTTGTTGATGGGCGGCTCCCAGCTGATGAGTCAGTGGTTTCGCGCAGCACAGGCTGTATACAACACATTAATGCCAATACTTTTCAAAAGATTAATGTGTAAACAGTATGTCGGTGCTTATTGGTCTATTAAAAGATGTGTTTAATGATTTTGTGTTATAGATTTTTAAAACGTTTTAAAAGAGTAAAAGGAAAGATATGAACAAATAAGTGTTTCTAGGGTGCCTTCCTTGACTTCGCCGGAAACCGATGAAAGAGGTGATATGTAAATAATTTTGCATTTATTTTGTTGTAAAGACATGCAATTGTAAGTTTAAAGTCTGACTTATTTTGAAATCATGTTCATTCAGTATACAAAATGCACCGATACTCTTAAGTGCATGCAAATGCAGGAAAACAAGCTACGCTGCGTTGATCACATTCTGAATTGTCTGTCCGGAAATGATGTGGATCACGATAGAAAAGTCAACATTTCTAAGTAAAAGAACGCAACCTGCTCTCGTTAGAGATTTTTTTTTATCCATTTTGTAAAAGATTTCTCATACTTGGCAAAGTTATATCCATACACATTTAACATCAAGTTCGTAGATATATTATCAACGGTAACGGTATATCAGTATCATAAAATGTTATGAAAACTGTGTATAAAACAGTGTTGAAAGATTTAGCATTACGTCATTAAAAACAATATTTAAAAACATTTCGTTTGCACTGATGCACTAATTACAGAGAGACTGTATCCATAGCAACAAATTGTATTAAAGAGAAGATATACGGTCCGCTGTCATCATTAAGTCGCAATTTATTGCACGCTGGCGTGCATTATGTGTAACACAAAACCAATATTTCAGCAGATTTGCCACGATTTAAGTTTTTTAGTGAAAATGTCTGTCAAACGACAAAAAGGCTTCTATAGTTTGGGCACTAAGCATCATTAACTTATTAACTGAGCCAAATAAATTCAGCTTTACCTAATACGCACGTCGTTTTAACTGTTAAGAAATGTATTTTAAAACCAGACAAATGTAGACACAATTTAAATGCTCGTGTGGATTTCGATGAAATAAAAAGGCCCGTAAAAACGATTATTAAGGATTGCTTAACTGAAACATATTTTATGAAATAATCCATTCAATCTTTGTAATTACTTGTATGAAAATGGAACGATTCAAGATTTTCGTGAACAGACCGTTCATACTATACACGAATGAATCAGAGGGATTAAAAGAACAATCTTATTATTTATATTTTTAAAGGCAAACGTTGTTTAAATATTGTGGGTGAATATAGTTTGGAGACAATAACACAAGTCCACGACTGATAGTAAAACCAAGTTCAACAATAGCTTTATTATACATCCTTGTTACGCCACGGGAAATTACCATTTCATTTAGTGCATAATTTGAAACGCCGATTATTTCGCTTTGCAACATAAAATTCAACATTCTTATATAATCTATGCAATGAGCTACATTTTATGTTCATAACATTTTAAAGTAAACGTCGAAAAATATCTTCATCATAAATCCATCATATCCTGTCACCTAGCCCAATACCACCTTCACCATCATCTTCAGCAGCAGCAGGAGCAGGGGGAAGCAACTACAGCCTAGTGCCGCCACCCATCCCACATCGCTCATACAAATCTTACTCATCTTCCACTGCAAGCCCATCGTACTCTACAAACAGTGTCTACTAGTATTCAAATGACCCAACGTACACTTACTATAACAAAGTCATTGACCTTGATGCAAAAGTGTTGCCATGGCATATTGCTCAAAATCGTTATACTCAACGAAATCAAATATCTATGCCGCACAAAATGAGTTTTCCTTAACTCCATCTCGATATCGTCTGAACTCACAAGATGATGATGATGATTGCTCAACAACCACCTCAGGAAGCTACACATTACAATCCATAGATGACGTGTTATGATTGGTCGGATGCTTATGATTAGCATGGAACACAACTTTTGATTGGATGATTCAAAAGTGACATTCAATAAGAGGCCATGAACACATCTCTTTGGATTTTTCATCTGTGATAGTGTAAATAAATGAACATTTGACTGAATAACTAACTGATGCCAAAGTTGGTATTTGTCGCTGTGCTCCTGGTGATTATTGTATACACTTTGTAAACATGCTCAGTTATATTATAATTAATATGTTATTCAATAAGATGACACAAAAATGAAATGTGAAATTTACTTTTATGATTAACATGTTGCTTGAATTTTGTTTCAAGGTTTCTTATGACGTTTATGACTTGATGTTTTTCATATAATTATTTTGGTCTTAAATAATGTGTCCATAAGTCGATGACTTACACAATTGGGATACAAAACAGAATGACTCATATTGTTTTATTTAAATGCCTTGTTCATACTTTGTGTGTTAATTGTTATGGGGATAATTATAATTAAACAAGAAAGGACTAGTAGTTTTTAAACTAAGATAGAAATGACTGTTCACAAAATTAATAGGCTTACTGTTTCAAATCACTTTAATACATTTTTTCAAATAATTTGCCTTTCTTTTATACACTTCTACAGTGTGAAAGCTTAAATAATCTCAGTTTCTTTAATCTTTATAATGTCCATGTCTAAATACATGCCGTTTGTTAACAGTGGACAACTATGCCACATTTTAATTGTTTTATTGTATGTACTGTCATTATAATGTCAAGGAATTAATTCTCTTAGTTACATACTCAGTGGAAGTAGAATGAAGACTACCCTTGGTACACATGCTTAGGGGAAATCTACCGGTATGTTATTCTCATACCAAATTTCATTTGTCATACCTTGTTTGCATGCTTCGCGTCTCTTTGTTTGACACAACTGCATACATTTTTATGTTTGTTATATTATAAATGTCTATAACAGAGTACGATATGTACATAAATAAATCAGGAAATTATTGAAAACCTTTGGTTGTTTTAAATTGCATATTGATGGTGTTAATAAACTGGATATACGAAGGAAAGTGGAACACATTACACAATTTAATTTGTTCCAGCAATGTAAAAAAGTTACTATTATCACTCTTCCATTAATTGACAAAGTTATTTAACATGTATTTACTGGTGTCCTAATACAAATAAAAGCTAAATTTAGATATTCAAACATAAATCAAAAAAACATGGGACTAGTCTTTGACGCAAACTTTACGTATTTTTAATAATTGCAGAAAAACCAAAAATGTGCTCTTTTGGCCGGTAAAAATTCCTCATTCGCTTAAACTGTTGTTTTCGCTAATTTTCAGCAGTGAATTTTTTTTTGTAAGGAATTGAATACCCGAGAATAAGTTGCCTAGCGCTATTCGGTCACTTTTGGATCAGACCATCCGCATAAAAGACTTAATTATTTAAAATCATACGGTTGCTCGTGCTTCAAAGTAACTGGATTCGATGGCGATCCAATTATTCCTATTTTTGTATCAGCGAGTGGAACTTTTTTGATGAAACAAAGCGGATTTACCCGAAGCAATTAAGCATAGTGCATTCACATTTTCATTCAATTACGTCGTATACAATTTCAGAACCGTTGCATGCAGAAACAATTAACCAAAACGATACTAACGGGAAAACAGTGCGTACTTGAAGATTATGTGAAATTTAACGAAGCGTACGAGCCAAGTAGCTACTCATTATGGACAACGGATGCTTATGCTACATTGTTTCGTACTATATTAGTACGCACGAGAGGTATTACGATTAATATGAAATCTGTCATGCATGTGCAATTGATTGTTATTAACTCGCAAATACATTTCAAAAGCATTGCGCTGGGAATGTTGTAATGTTGTGCACTGGTTTAGCTGAGTTGAAAAATTCATCAACCAGAAAAAAAATATACGAGTTTAGTAAAACCATCTCATGCGTTACTACTTTGAAACATACGAATATTTATTACACACTTATGTGCGAAGACGATTGTATAAACATATATTATTATAATTCCATTTACAATAATTAAGGACGGTATCTTGAAGCCCCTAGAAACTGTGTATCTTCGATTACATGAAGGCAGATTCTTAGCGCCTTTAATAAAGGCTTCGAATTCTGAGTATACGGCCAAAATCTTTTACATTCTAATAAGTCAATGCATATTATAAACATGCATTTTAAACACGTTTGAGTTTATACATGTTGGTGAAAACAAAAAGTTTCTTAATAAATATTGATTACAAACCGAATCCTCGATGTATAGATTCTAAAGATGATTTACCAGCTATTGCTATTGTATTGTACGTTCTCATTCATGCCCATTACCTGATCGGATATCTTTATTGTAACAATGCATACAAATAAGGACGCGCAAATAATTAAGGATATATGGGAAACCTTCAACGCGGTGTGGTAAATGATGCATCATATTCTTGTCAATAGCTAGTACATCGATTTTATAACAACAACATTGTGACCATCAACACTACATATACAACGTCTACAACTTTGAAAAGCGACGGTTTAAATATAACACATGCACTTAAGTATCTACAAATTGTACAATGGGCTATTAATAGATCAATAACTTACTGATACATTTTACTTATCTTGTCCATAGAATGTATATGAAATAATGTATTATAAAACTAACTCACGGTTAATATTGGAATATTTGACATAGTTAATCTTAGCATACAGAAGGAATAACAATAGAAACACAACCAATTCTAGATTTTGCCCAGGAAACGGACTCGAAATGGTGCCAATTTGAATTATCAGTCAATTTATTAGAGCTTAACTAAATAGGTTTTTTTCTAAACCAATAAGTGGCAGACATCACTAAATTTTGGAACAATTTTCAACAGTCCCATTCATTTAATCGAAGCGCTATAAACGATTTCACGCAGCTTAACTTGATAAGTTTATATAGAAGCAAATCGCATGCAGGCACGAGTTTTAACTAACTAGAGTCTCGATATGAAATAAATCAGGTACGTTTTTTTGTAAGTGTTACTTGATTTCCGCATGAAACATGTCAATTGAAAACTATACATGCCATTCAAATGAGCGATATGAACCAAAAATCTCGAGACATGTTCATGACCCACTCAAAACACTACATGTGTAAACACATCTTGGCATGTAAACAATTACGACTTAATTAAACCTTTCGCTATTAATGACACGTTTTGATATTGAACTACCATAAAGCATAAAGATTCACGGGAGATTTTAGAAGTGGTCCAAGTGCTCTATAATGACGTTTCTGTAAATTCAACACTCAGTATTCCATGTATTGATATTCTTAAATAATAATACATTATTTATTTCCAATTCTTAAGGCTGAGCAAGAAGTGGAGACATGTTTCAAATGAGTCTACATGCAAAGACGCGTTCAATTATTGATGCAAATAAAAGCCGTATACACGTTGTTAGGTTTTGTGAATGGGGCTGTCCTTATAAACGTACTCATTAGAAGTATGAGTAAATAGTAAATACAGAATTAAAAGTACGCCTCTACAACATATCGTTTAGCGATCAGACATTGAATATTTTTCAATAATAGAGGTCGTCATATTTTAAAAACAAGAACATCGGCGTCTTTTATTTGTAAAATGCCTACCTCTGTTAACTAAAAAAAGGATACAATAAATTGTCTTATACAGGCGTTTTAAGAATTGTATTGAACATATTAATTTGATATATAATTCATTTTTTATTGTATACAAGCAATGACAGATTGGTTTAATTGGATTTATATTTCCTATTGTAAACAATCTACCAGTAACTTTACTTAAGTTATTGTTGAAGTCAATACCGGTAATGTTATATCAATATTAATTGCATCCCAGACGGTAATTAGCTACATGCATGTGGACATAGCTTTCAAACTAGATAACACTGGATGTTTGTCGTTTTTTTTAATCGATGCATTAACGCTGGAACAGCTGCAATGTGCAGATTAAATCATAATGTTGAATGGCATGTCTGAAAAGGGTCATTTGTGTGTGTATGGTAAATTTATAAATGTCAGTTACCATACTGCTTTTACGAAGGGCACGAAATATGGAAATTTAGATTACATCAGAGCACTTTTGAAAAATGTTGATCTTATTATTTTCGTACATAAATTATACAAACATCTTGAATGTGGATGTTTTGTTTTCCATTGAAGGCAATGTTTTGAAACAAACCTTTTAAAGTTTGAAATGCAATATAAAGCATTTCACAAGCAACCTATATTTAACAACACGTACAATACATTTGCAGTAACACCGTAATTTTACTTTAATAAGTACACCAAGGAAATATGATAGCCTTGAGGGTGGAGATGTAATTGTTGTTTTTTTTCGAAATGTTGAAATGTTTAAGTGTACTTTAACTTGAACATCGGTAGCCTTGATATCATAGCAATTAATAACGAAATATATTACCGGTATACTTATATCCTTCTTTCCTATAGTTTTATCAATTCCTATAGATTCAGCCATACACATATTGGTAATGTGTGGCAATTTGTTAAACATAAAACTTGACTTAATTAACTGTATTTCAAACATTCCTTCACATACTGGAATATGTTGTGTTTTTTTTTTAAATAGTTTAAACACGTCAAACTAAGATTTTAATCGAAATTTGGTAAAACATTTAGAAAAAAACTATACATGTTGTGTACAGGCAAATACTTTTTAAGATATTCACGTGTAAACGGTGATAATTGGTCTATTAAAATATGCATTGAATGTTTTTTAGCGAAATTATTTTGTGTGTGTTTTTCTATCAAACTGATGACTGAACAGAATGATATGAAAGATATTAACAAATCAGTGTTTCTAGGGTGCCTTCCTAAACATGGCCGGTCATCGATGAAAGAGGTCATATGTAGATATGTTTTCATTTATTATTTTTTATAAGTTATAACATTTTAAGTTTTAAGTCTCACTTGTGCTGACATGATGTTCATTCAGTATACACAGAGACTAAGATTACATCTACGTCTCTGGTATACACATTCAACGGGAGTCGTGAGTGCATAAATATACCGGAAAAGTGGCTTATTGGAACGCTGATCACATTCTTTATTGTCTATCCGGAAATGACATGGACAATGATAGAATCGTCAACATCTATAAGTAATTGAACATAAAATGGCGTTGTTGAGATTGTTTAAGACAATGTTGTTACAGATATCATAAAGTGGTCAACGTTGGCTAAATACACTATTGACTTCAAGTTCGTAAACGTATTATGCATAATATGCTTAGTATAACAGTCACATGAAATGTGCAAACTACGTGTAAATCAATGTTTTGCACTCATTTTCTAATTACACAGAAGCTGTATCCATAGCAACACAATGTATTAAAGAGAAGATATACGGTCCGCTGTCAGCATTTAGTCGCAATTTATTGCACGCTGGCGTGCATTATGTGTAACACAAAACCAATATACCAGCAAATTTGCCACTATTAAAGGTATTAGTGAACATATATCTGTCAGACAACAAAGTGGCTTCTATAGTGTGTGCATTAAGCATCATTAAGTTATTAACTGAACCAAATAAATTAAGCTTTAGCTAATACGCAAGTCATTGAAGTTATTCAATAATGTATTTTAAAACCTGACAAATGCAGACATAATTGTAATGCTCGTGTGATTTTGCTCGTAATAAAAACGATCATTACTCATTGCTTAACTGAAAAAAATAGTTTATGAAATTATCCATTCAATCTATGTCATTACTTGTATGAAAATGGGAACGATACAAGATTTTCGTGAAAATTATGTACATACAATACACGAATGATTCAGAAGGATTAAAATAACAATCTTATTATTTATCAGGTATGTATATTTACATACCTGTTATTTATATTTCTAAACGGCAAACGTTGTATAAACATTGTGGGTGAATATAGTTTGGAGACAATAAAACAAGTCCACGATTGATAGTAAAACCAAGTTCAACAATAGCTTTATTATATAGCCTTGTTACGCCAGGGGAAATTATCATTGCATTAACTTCATATTTTGAAACGCCGATTATTTCCCTTTTGCAAAAACACATTCAACATTTTAACATAATGTATGCAATGAGCTCATTATCTCAAAAATTGTCAGTCTGAAGCCACTTTTAAATCAAGGCTGAAAACACATTTATATGGACAATTTTACTAACAATGGACGTACCTGTCGGACTTATATGAAGTCTGCATTTTTATAAACTATAATAGTAGTATATTCTGATTGTTTTAAAGCTATTGAACAGAAATGTATATTGTTTACAAATATACGCCTTGATGCTTAATATGTAATTTTGAGGCGCAATAGAATATGTTAATATTTTTTGCGCTACATAAATGCTTTGTATTTGTGTTTATTCCTCCTTCAGTCGTTTCCCATTATGTGGACTAGCGTCCTTTATTGCGTGTGCTTTATGCAATCCATCAGCATCTGCAGCAACTGCGATACCTTGTGGTCCGCGTTCAGTGTCAGCAGCCGTATTTGGATCAGCGAAGTGATCGCAGCCAACAGAGCGCTGAGAGTTTGTACCAGAAGGTAAGTACAGTAGATGGAGACGGAGTCGGACTTTTGAGTCGGAAATGGCGCTGGAGACGACGGTCAGGTTTATGGTCCCAGTATCATAAATATTCTCTAGTTTTAACACAGAAGATGAAATATGAGTTTCCACTCATCTGACTATTGATAACGTCGGTCAGCGCACGATCAGACTCAAATCTCAGCTATACGAATATTCACATATTCCCCCTCAAACTCAGGATTGAGTCATAATTGAAAACAAAATATGTGAACACCAAATTGAGCATTACAATCGAACTCCTCTCAAAAATTGAGGAAAAACTTCAAAAATGAGTCAGAAAACTGTTCATTATACTAGGCCCTGATCATAGAGAAAAGGACAGTCGCTGGCGTACCTGGTTTCTCGCCGCTGCCACACGGTGGACGAATAAGAAGACGATCAGGGCGGATATTAACGTGATGGGAATGATGCTGCCCAGTTCAAATAGTCCGGCTTGTGAGAAATAGCGATTGGAAATTTGAGCTTGGGTCTGAGCCCTCGTGACAACAATCTTAACATGCTTGGGTAAACTGCGGTCAAATGCCTTCTGAGCCATTCCCTTAGTACTGCTGAGTGGAGCCCGCGGCGTTCACGAAAGTCAGATGATGAACTATGTTATACTACTGATCTACTGCCATTTATTCATGTTATTCACTTATGGTAGTTTCCTTTAAATAATAATAATTTATATGATACCGGTAATTTGAAAGGGATGTTAGATAAGAGCTTTTGTTCCCAAAATCAATCATACTTCGGAGCAATTAAGTATGATGCCAATACATGTACATAATCCATAGATAAGCTGGAATGCATTTGTACATACGATTTACAGAGTAATGTTCTGTACTCACACATGAAAGAATTGAAATATCAAGTGACATTTTCGTGTTCCTAAGTTACAAACAGGAAATGTGAAATCCGAAAACGTAGTAAAGGTAATTGTCTGTAGCTGAAATTGTCTGCAGTATTTGTTCCATTATGTGAAGGCCTTGATGGCATTTTTAAGCAACCCCACGAAAATTAGCCCAGTCAGCTCCCTACCGTAGTTTGAGCATAGCTCAACGTCATGAAGTTCGGATAGCAGGGCCTAGTATCGAAGGGAAAGAACGTGACGTCATCCGAGCGCACGGACTGGATCATCTTAAACATGAACGGCAACACGCCATCAACATGTACGACTTACACACTAAAGAATTCGAATTATAATATGAATTTTGATTGATAAAATGGATAAAAACGGAATGAATTCCGTGATGCAGAATAGTTGTTCCTAGATGGGAATACTTTTTTCAGAGAGTCAAATACCTGTGAGTTGTAATGTTGAAAAGAAATATGATGTACATTATGATTTACATCTACATGTTGTGTTTTAATATCTATATCACCTATCATTTATCGTATGGCATTTTTTCTTATCACACTGGCTGTGTTATTTATTTATTAACGTACAGTTGTATGAATAAGCAATATAATGCTCTGCTCTTCTAAACACAATACAAACTTGGAATGGGAAACATTTGGTTTTTGTAATGTAACTTAGATTTGCGTGTCTCAAAGTGGTTTAAGGCCTAGGTCGGATTTCTTCAGGGCGATGCAAGTTTTCCAGACAAGGTCCTCAAATAATCAAATGCAGCCTGAAGTTAACAAAACACAAAAGTTCAAAAAAAATTGTCAAACAGTTAAACGGTGACACATAATGATGAAATAATGAGTTTTGTGCATAATGTAAAACAAATTCTCTATCGATACAATAACAAGGAAATCCTTTACATAAGTGTTCCCGATGCCTTCATAAATTTCCTCTAATGTTGAATTTAGTGTCAATGGCTGGCATGGAACACATTAATTTTAAGCCTGTAAAACAGTCCTAAAGCAGCTATGTTTTTGGTTGTTTGAAAACCTTGGTTTTTAAGTTTGTTACGTTTGTAGTTACAATAATGTGTTATTTCTTAACACATATAATGTGATTTTTGGACAATGTAATACAACAAAAACTGATATTATAACACCCCAGAATTTATTTATTAACAACAAACTGTCAATGCCGCTATATTCTGGGTAAAACATAGTAAACCATATTATATTTCAATGATTTATTCTACGATGAAAAGGTCATCATTAACAATGGAATGTACATATATATACATTTGTAAAAAGTACTTAAATGTTGATCATGATTATTCACTGCACTTTTCTCATAATCAAACACGATCATATGCTGTAGCTTCAATCAACAATCAGTTTCAAAGGTGGCAAACAGGTGTATAACAATAATAAAAACAATTAAAGATCGTCTAACAAACCGAGTTCTTTATATTTGGAATAGCTTATTTCATTATACTACATCCACAAACTACAGGTACATAACAAAAAAGCATTAAGCACAAGTTTATGATATTGTGATACCTTTAACAAATAATGCAGGTGTGTTAAAATACAACGGAATGCAATTATGAATTTTAATTTAAAGAGTACAAGTACAAACAAACTACAGCGGGAAATGTAACATTTTAATTTTCTTGTCTTAACACAACAAAATAATGCAATATTAAGCTTTTTACATTAGAAAATTCTACAATAAAAAGCAGGTGTCTACATATGACTAATCATTTATATGGCAAAATGATTATTTTTTTTACAAAAAGTACATTTTACTAATTATATAATAAGATTCTTCTAATAAAATAGACATCATACCATTTATTTATCGGGCTGTCTTTAAATGATATCTTTTATACCAAGAGGGTAATGATAACAGATGTACTCAAGTACTCCAGCGATTAAACTGTGGAAAAAGCTACCGTTGCAGCAGACTACAGCAGTAAGCCTGGAGGCCTTCAAGAGGGGGCTTGCAGGCACACCATAGACCAAGACAGAGCTGTTTTTATTTGTTTTTTAATCCGCACTTTACACTTCGAACAACGCCTTTGTATATACACCCCTGTACGAAAATGCCCCAGAGAGGGATTACTGTGCAGTATTGGAAGAAGAGGGTAATGATTGCCCTTAATCGCTCACATGAGTTCACAGACACCAATTGTTGAAAACTTGACCTGGTGATCTAGTTTTTTACCCCACTTGACCCAGATTCAAACATGGAATTAATATTGTCAAAATATAAATTCTGACCAAGTTTTATTACGATTGAGTAATAAATGTGGCCTCTAGCTTTATTAAAGATTTGACATGGTGAGTTAGATTTTGGACGCACCTGACCTGTATTCAAATTTTGTTGAGATATTGTCAACATAAACATGATGAACAAGTTCAGCAAGATTAAGTCATAAATTTTGCCACTAGAGTGGTAAGAATTAAAAAACATAATTGACCTGATGACATACTTTTTTAAGCACGTAACCCAGATTCAAATTCAGCCTAAATATTGCCAAGGTAAGTATTCTGACCAAGTTTCCTGAAGATTAAGTCATAAGAGTGGCCTCAAGAGTGGTTACAAGGTTTTTCTAAGAGTTTAACTGGTGACGTAGTAGTTTTTTACGTACATTACCTAAATTCGAATTCAGCCTAGAAAGTGTTAAGATAACCATTCTGACAACTTTCGTCAAGATGGAGTCATAAATGTGGCATCTAGAGAGGTAACAAGCTTTTTCTAAAATTTGACCTGGTGACCTCGTTTTTAGTTGCACTTGACCCATATTCTCACTCGGGCAAGATATTGTAAAGATAAATGTTTTGACCAGGTTTAATAAAGATTGAATGAAAAATGTGGCCTCTAGAGTGGTAAAAGACTAATAGTTGATGACACAAACCACACATTGCACACCGCAGTACAGAGGGTGATCACAATAGCTAACCTTTAGCACTTCATGCTCAGGTAAGCTAGTTAAACACTTAAAAAGTTTTAAAACATTAAAAAATCAATACTGAAATTTAAACCCAGGCTCTAAACCAAAATTGTACAATAAAAAAGTTCAAAAACCTGCCAATGCTCATTTCTTATCACAGACAAAATAAAACTCAACAACTATCATTACAAAAAGGCTGAAATAAAACAATTTATCACATTGCATAATAGTTTATGACACTAGTGAATATCAATGTTTTGTAGTAAAACATAAAAACAAAAGAACCTACCACACAATACTGAGTAACTGGTAAAAAACTACACAAGAAACAGTTTCTATTTACAAACACAGATTCTTTGAAAAAAAACAGTATAAAAAAATCTGTTTTACAGTTTGAAAAACATTTGTTGTTCTAAATTCAAACTAATATACCAACAATTAATTGTGAATTAAACATTCATTATATTTTTAAACTACATAAAGACATACTGCTGAAAATGTTGGACCAGTCATTTGAATTCAAAACTAGTGATACAAATCAAATCATCATGATATACATAATCCAAAACTCAACCAGTTAATATATCAAAAGCATGTGCTACTCAATTTTTAAACTTAACTCCAGTGATAGAAATACGCACAAGCATGCAAGCCATGCACTTATAAATTTTGCACCAGACCTGCTCGTTATCTTGGTTTTACATAGGTCAGCTTGTAACATTTTCTTGGTCTGAAGTGATAATTATTAATATAAGAATTCAGGCTTTGTTCAACAGCTTTTATCGATGACTGTTACCAAGAATACTTTTGGCAAAGTGATTTCAAAATGCAAAATATTTTGAAATGCAAACATCTGACCGGTCTCTGACATAGCAGAACACTCAAATAATCTGTCTAAATAACTGCTATCTAGCTTTAAACATAAAACTACTCAACCTGATTAGAATAATATTCATATGAAAATATTCAGAAATACAAAGTATTTTTATACACTTTTAATTACATTGATCAACAAATGCCTACCAATATATATAGTATGGACCTATATAATGAAATATTAAAAATGCACTTTTACACCCTTATTTAATTCATCGAAACAGAAAAAAAGTTGTATCCATATTTCAGAATATGCAATAGCTCAACACCAAGATAAGACGCAGGTTTACAGTTAAGCTTCATCCTCATCATCGACTTTCTGCTTTTTTTTCTGCCCCCAACAGCTCATTTTTGTCCATGTGCCTGTAGTCATTCTGTCGGCCTTGGTGNCCGTTATTAACAAATGGTGTACAATGCCATTTGGCGTGCATCATCCTCTTATCCATTTATATACTCGTACCAAGTTTCAATAAAATCCGTCAAAAAACTTCCAAGATATGGCTCCGGACACAAAAGTGCTGGACGGACGAACGGAAAGAAGGACAACGCCAAAACAATATCTATCCGCCTTTGGCGGGGGATAACAAGCTACAGCGGGAAATGTTACATTTTAATTTTCTTGCTTAACACAACAAAATAATGCAATATTAAGCTTTTTACATTAAAAAATGCTACAATAAAAAGCAGGTTTCTACATAATATGACTAATTATTAATATGGCAAAATGATTAGAAATTTGAGAAAATGTTCATTTTACTAATTCTTTAATTAGATTCTTATCATAAAATAGACATCATACCATTTCTTTTTTGGGCTGTCTTTAAATGATATCTTTTATAACAAGAGGGTAATGATTACAGATGTACTCAAGTACTCCTTCTTCCCCTCAGCGATTAAACTGTGGAATCAGCTACCGTTGCAGCAGACCACAGCAGTAAGCCTGGAGGCCTTCAACAGGGGTCTTGCAGGCACACCATAGAACAAGACAGAGCTGTTTTTATTTGCTTTTAATCCGCACTTTACACTTCACACAACGCCTTTGTGTATACACTCCTGTACGAAAATTCCCCAGAGAAAGATTACTGTGCAGTATTGGAAGCAGAAGAAGAGAGTAATGAATGCCCTTAATGGCTCACATAAGTTCACAGAAACCAATTGTTGAAAACTTGACCTTGTGATTTAGTTGTTTACCCCACTTGACCCAGATTCAAACATGAACTAAATATTTGTCAAGATATAAATTCTGACCAAGTTTTATTACGATTGAGTAATAAATGTGGCCTCTAGCTCAGGGTTCCCAGCTTTTTGTATGAACAAAATTCCCTGAATTTTTCCCTGATGGAAAATAAAAATTCCAGGATCATAATTTTGACCTATTTCTTGTTTTAGACACCCTTAATAAATAGCAGTTGCAGACAATTACATTTATTATATTTATGTAATTTTAAAGCAATGGCCTCCCATCTCCCCTAACAGCAATCCTTTCCTCGCCTTTTCATTTATTTTGGAATAGATTTGCTGTTTCAATGGTATGGACTTTTCGACACAAGTCGGAAAAGTCTGACCAAACAAATTTCCCCGATTTTTCCCTGATTTCAGGAACTTTTCACAAATTCCCTGACTTTTTCCTGACTGGAAAAAGTGAAAGTCTTTTTCCAGGTTTTCCCTGATTTCCAGGTTGGCTGGGAACCCTGTAGCTTCATAAAAGATTTGACCTGAAGTTAGATTTTGGACGCACCTGACCTGGATGCAAATTTTGTTGAGATATTGTCAAAATAAACATTTTGAACAAGTTCAGCAAGACCTAGTAGTTTTTTACGTACATTACCCAAATTTGAATTTAGCCTAGAAAGTGTCAAGATAAACATTCTGGCTAGTTTCATCAAGATGGAGTCATAAATGTGACCTCGAGAGAGGTAACAAGCTTTTTCTAAAATTTGACATGGTGACCTTTTTTAAGTTGCATGTGACCCATATTTGCACTCAGCCTAGATATTGTAGAGATAAATGTTTTGACCAGGTTTAAAAAAGATTGAATGAAAAATGCGGCCTCTAGAGTGGTAACAGGCTAAAAGTTGATTACGCAAACCACACATTGCACACCACAGTACATAGCGAGGGCTGTACAGAAAACTGCAGTATCTCCTTCTTTATTTAATATGAGTTACAACAGTCTTACATTCACCCCTCGATAGGATGATTACAATAGCTCATCCTCGGCACTTTATGCTCAGGTGAGCTACAAAAACACTTAAAAAAGTTTTAAAACATTAAAAAAATCAATACTGAAAGTTAAACCCAGGCTCTCAACCAAAATTGTACAATAAAAAAGTTTCAAAACCTGCCAATGCATATTTCTTATCACAGACAAAATAAAACTCAACAACTATCATTACAAAAAGGCTGAAATAAAACAATTTATCACATTGCATAATAGTTTATGACACTAGTGAATATCAATGTTTTGTAGTAAAACATAAAAACAAAAGAACCTACCACACAATACTGAGTAACTGGTAAAAAACAACACAAGAAACAGTTTCTATTTACAAACACAGATTCTTTGAAAAAACAGTATAAAAAAATCTGTTTTTCAGTTTGAAAAACATTTGTTGTTCTAAATTCAAACTCATATACCAACAATTATTTGTGAATTCAACATTCATTATATTTTTAAACTACATAAAGACATACTGCTGAAAATGTTGGACCAGTCATTTGAATTCAAAACTAGTGATACAAATCAAATCATCATGATATACATAATCCAAAACTCAACCAGTTATAATATCAAAATCATGTGCTACTCAATTTTTAAACTTAACTCCAGTCATAGAAATACGCACAAGCATGCAAGCCATGCACTTATAAAGTTTGCACCAGACCTGCTCGTTATCTTGGTTTTACATAGGTCAGCTTGTAACATTTTCTTGGTCTGAAGTGATAATAATTAATATAAGAATTCAGGCTTTGTTCAACAGCTTTTATCGATGACTGTTACCAAGAATACTTTTGGCAAAGTGATTTCAAAATGCAAAATATTTTGAAATGCAAACATCTGACCGGTCTCTGACATAGCAGAACACTCAAATAATCTGTCTAAATAACTGCTATCTAGCTTTAAACATAAAACTACTCAACCTGATTAGAATAATATTCATATGAAAATATTCAGAAATACAAAGTATTTTTATACACTTTTAATTACATTGATCAACAAATGCCTACCAATATATATAGTATGGACCTATATAATGAAATATTAAAAATGCACTTTTACACCCTTATTTAATTCATCGAAACAGAAAAAAAGTTGTATCCATATTTCAGAATATGCAATAGCTCAACACCAAGATAAGACGCAGGTTTACAGTTAAGCTTCATCCTCATCATCGACTTTCTGCTTTTTTTTCTGCCCCCAACAGCTCATTTTTGTCCATGTGCCTGTAGTCATTCTGTCGGCCTTGGTGACGCTGCTGAAGTCCAGCACCTGAACCTGTGGAAGCTTGGCCAGCACAAACCATCGATAACCCTGAAACATGGATTGGTTTTTAGGTTTTATTTCAGAGTACATTACTAGGCTTTAAGCCCATGAGTGCACATACATATAATATACAATATAGTCAACAGTGGTCGATGACATACAGGATATACAATGTTTTGTGGCAAATTCAGCCTTGTCATGGGAAAACTGGGCTTAAAGCATGTTCATAAAGTGTTGTCCCAGATTAGCCTGTGTAGTCTGCACAGGCTTATCAGGGCCGACACTTTCCGCCTAAAGTGATTTTTGTTTACAAGAGACTTCCTATAAACGGAGGAATTTTCCATAAAAGCGGAAAGTGTCGTCCCTGATAAGCCTGTGCGGACTACACAGGCTAAACTTGGACAACACTTTATGCACATGCATTTAGCCCAGTTTTCCCAGAACGAGGCTAAATTATTACTAGTCAGGGCATATTTTAACTGATGAGTGAATGAGTCCACGGCCCTTGCAATGAGGAATTTTTTACAATGAATACCTTAACTTGGGGTAGTAGAAGAATATTTTTAATTTACTAAACATAATTTATAGTTAGCGTCTTTAAAAAGATATGTTCAGTGAAAATTATTTAATAATTGCAGGCATTAATTTGATATAATTTAATATTTGTTTTAGTAAAATTAACTTAAATTCTTTCTGTTTTTAAGTGGATTTTTTTAATTGTAAAAATATATCATTTTTTTTTTGGGGGGAATGATACCGAATTTGGGCACCCAAACTTAATAAAAATATACTTTGCTATTGCATAGCTTGATAACAAGCATTGGAAAGACAAACTGTTGGTAATTACAACAATCACCAACACTTAGATGTAAATTATTTCAATTCTACCACAAATTCTTATAATTCATCAGTTTAATTTAGAACTAAAAACACAACTGTTAATCCGTGACGTCAATATACCAAACTGACGTCCACTTCATTCATAAACATTTGAGTGAATAATCAATAAGAGATGATATACATTGTTGAACATAGTGAAGCTATTATGCTAAAATATGCAAAACAATATGAAATGAAACAAACTTTAACATTTTTGTGAGCATAAATAAAACAATTTAACAGCTAAGTGACTTTTCTGCCCTGCATAATGCAGTAATTATTTGTTTGTCAATTGTTTGCTAGATTGCGCATTTACCGGGAGTCACAAGCATTTTACTGAAATTGTTCTTGAAATTTAACCAACTACTTTCACAACTTAAGTCTTTGCCCATGGTTTGTTGCAGAATAAACCACATTTATTTTCTTTCTTTGTCTATAGAAAACAAGCCATGGTTTGCGGTATAATAATATTAAGTTTCTTACTGGGTACTTAAACTGTTCTGAAATATATATTTGACAGTGAAGGATATTTAAAAACTGTGGAATACATTTCTAAACTAGAGCTTTGTCACAGACGTGACATATTCCCCCCCACATGCTGCCTTAACACAGAATATTTTTCATGCTGTTTCACAAAACAAGAGAAGCTTTTTTATGCAATTTTTAAGAATTATTATGCCATTATCATTTATGGCCATTTTGACCTTTGAACTCTTGAACTCTTTCACCTGACACACCATCCAATGACTGTGAACAAAATTAATGTACAGTTATTTTTAAATTTTACAATGAATGACATAGTAATGGCCCGGACAAGCTCATTTATGTCCATTTTTGACCTTTGAACTCAGTTGACCTTGACATTGGAGATATCGACATTTTTCTTTCGCGCGACACACCGTCCAATGATGGTGAGCAAATGTGCCAAATGATTTTAAAATGTCACAATGAACGCCATAGTTATGGCCCGGACAAGCATTTGACCTTTGAACTTAAACCTTTGAACTCAAAGTGTGACCTTGACCTTGGAGATATCAACGTAATTCTTCTGCGCAACACACCGTCCAATGATGGTGAACAAATTTGCCAAATGATTTTTAAATCGCACAATGAACGACATAGTAATGGCCCGGACAAGCTCATTTATGGCCATTTTTGACCTTTGACCTCAAAGTGTGACCTTGACCTTGGAGATATTGACGTAATTCTTTCGCGCGACACACCGTCCAATGATGGTGAACATATGTGCCAAATGATTTCAAAATCCCTTGATGAACGACATAGTTATGGCCCGGACAAGCTCATTTATGGCCATTTTTGACCTTTGACCTCAAAGTGTGACCTTGACCTTGGAGATATTGACGTAATTCTTTCGCGCGACACACCGTCCAATGATGGTGAACATATGTGCCAAATGATTTCAAAATCCCTTGATGAACGACATAGTTATGGCCCGGACAAGCTCATTTATGGCCATTTTTGACCTTTGACCTCAAAGTGTGACCTTGACCTTGGAGATATTGACGTAATTCTTTCGCGCGACACACCGTCCAATGATGGTGAACATATGTGCCAAATGATTTCAAAATCCCTTGATGAACGACATAGTTATGGCCCGGACAAGCTCATTTATGGCCATTTTTGACCTTTGACCTCAAAGTGTGACCTTGACCTTGGAGATATTGACGTAATTCTTTCGCGCGACACACCGTCCAATGATGGTGAACATATGTGCCAAATGATTTCAAAATCCCTTGATGAACGACATAGTTATGGCCCGGACAAGCTCATTTATGGCCATTTTTGACCTTTGACCTCAAAGTGTGACCTTGACCTTGGAGATATTGACGTAATTCTTTCGCGCGACACACTGTCCAATGATGGTGAACTGATGTGCAAAATGATTTTAAAATCCCTTGATAAACGACATAGTTATGGCCCGGACAAGCTCATTTTCGGGACAGACCGACAGACAGACAGACAGACCGACCGACAAAGTGACCTCTATATAGCCCCCATTACTAGTAATGGGGGTATAATAACAGTTCATATATTTTTTTTAAAAACATATGGACACACAACAATAACATAAAGCTTGGCTTCAGAATTTTTATCTACGTGCATTATCACCTAATTGGAAATAGCTAACAAATTAGCAATTTGGTTCAAATGATCCTATAAAATAAATATTGCTAATATTTTCATGCTGACCTTCATGGTTTCCATGGGGTTGCCGTGCAGTGTGAGCTTCCTCAGTGTGTGTACGGGCACTAGCTGCTCAATCTGACCTGGGTCGGATATCTGGTTACCATGGAGATACAGGATCTGAAGGTTCTCAAACTCTGTGAACTCCTGAAACAAATAGTAACATTAGCTTTATGTTTACATTTTCCTAAAGAGGGAAAGATGTGCTAAAAGATAAGGCAAATCTGCAAAGAATCATTGTAAACAATCGGGCACAAGAATCTAAGGCGCTCTCCTGAGACCCAGAGGAAAATTCTGATATAAATTTTACTTTCATATATTATATTCAGGCCTCGACACTAACGGTGTCCCGGGAACCTGAGGACACCAGATTTTGGAAAGGGTCACCAGTTCTTAAAAGCTGGGTGATCCTCCGGGAACCCAAATTTTTTAGAACCACATTGTATTGATTGACCATTTGAATCTGCGTAATTATCTTTTATTTCTTGTCGTATTTATAAGAAGAACTGAACCGAAATGGCAAGTAGTGTATTTTTAATATCTCGGACCAGTTAATATGTGGTACATGCATGAAGTATTCCGCTTACGCGGGAAGTAACTTGTGGTTGATTACTAAAACGGTTTTCAAGACCCCACAACAAAAACAAAATTTGATTATAAATTTGATAATTTAAACAAAAATGTGGAGAAATCTCGTGGGTGTTTAAGAGCCCGCACACACAAAAAAACAAAAACGAATGCAGAGCTGTTAGAAACGCATAGGTCTTACGAGAAAGAAAAATGAAATCGGCAATTTCAAGATGATTGGGCAAAAATCTGGTCTTGGTTTTCATATGATGAAAAAAACAAAAACTATGGTATGCATGAGTTGCCAGAAATATGACAATGAAGGGCCATTTGATGATGATGATGATGAAAGACATGATATCCAAAGTTTACAAAACACGGCTTATAAGCTACTGATGGGTCTATTTTAAATGGCAACTGAATTGAATATTGGAAATAAAAATGTGTACTAGTATGCTTCTTGTACTTATTTGCCCTTACGCTGTGCGTCGAAACAGGAGGGAACCCTTGTTTGGATGAGGGTCACTAAAAGTTGAAAGTAGAGTTCCCTCCGGGAACCCTGTCAAAAATGTTAGTGTCAAGGCCTGATATTATATGATTTCCTTAATCTATTAAATTTATATGTAACCTTAAATTCATACGGGCATACAAGCAGAAACCTACTGGACCAATCTTTGTGAGTTCATTGTGCGAGAGGTCAAGCCAAGCAATCTCCTGCCAGTTGACAAACTTCACTTTGGCGAACTCAGTCAGTGACTGGAGGTTGGTGATGCTGTTGTTGTTGAGTTTCAGACAGCGCCCTGTATACTTGGCCCCTTCCTCTGGGGGCTTCTGCTTGCCCTTACCCCTGGGTGACAGACTGGGCCTTGGTTCCTCCACTTCAGCATCTGACATTCACATGAAAGAATTTTAACATGAAGCACTATTGGTTTTTGTTAGTTGCCCACCTGCGTGAAGATTATTGGAATAAATAAAAATCTGGTAACATAGATATAAGAACTAACAAAATGCTTTTTTTTGTTTTATGTAGGACAATATATTAAACACATGGTCATGTACCTTGTTAGTGCTTGTGGGTCGTATGAATAGATTCATGCGGGAAATAAGAATATATAATTATATTGTGACAAAAAAAAATAAAAACAAGCATTTTTTATCTTGTTTAAACTCTGTTACGGTACCAGACCACATCTGGTGTTAGGCTATTGCTATAAGGAACTCTGATGTTTTTAATATAGTTTAACTTTATTTTACAAAACATTTAACGAAATATTCATTGATTTTGAGTGCGAATGGGGCTTTAATTTTATGAAAATTATTGTATAATCATTTATGAAATGCAATTGAAATAATCTACAATTATTTCAAACATTGTCATAATTACTGTCTCTATCATTGACCATGATCAATTATTTCACATGCCAAAACAACTATTTTGCAAACAATTTCAATGGATCAGATGTGTATTGCATCTAAAAACAGTGGATCTGAACTAATTTCTGAAATGCAAATAACTGATAGCAATGTGGAGAAATTATGCTTTATCATTTCCATTCATTACAAAGGAATGTGGCATGCAAATCAGTTCTAAAAAATGTAGAATTTGTGAGCTTGTGCACTCGTAAACAGAAATCCAAGCCAAGTTTGACAAGTAAAATACAAACAAAAGCTTACAAATGGTGTAGTTAAATAAATACTTAATCAAACAGTTCAAACGGTTTTACCTTACAGCGTTAACACAAATTTTTATGTGTCTCTGCAACAAATTGCAAGCTGGTTTTAATGACTACATCATAATTATGTAAATTGATAATATAGGTTTTTTGGTAATTGGTCCTCTTCAGCTATTGGTCCTTGAGCACTCTAGTAATCAGCATAAATTAAATCACTTATATCAGAGAGAATATTTATGAGCATTAGTACAACTTTAACTTGCCTTTTATATTTTCAATACGGCAAAATGAGTAATCCATGGGTGGAACTATTTCATTGAATGCATCTATGGCAGAACGAGTATCATTTTTGCGCTTTGGCTGAAAAGGTACCACACTGAAAGTAGAAAACAAAAAATAGCATTAAATTTATATGTCATACAACTCATTTCTAGCAACTTAAAAACTTACACATCCATTTTCAGATGAAATCAATTTTTTTCCCATTGAAAAGCAAATCTATAGCATATTAATAATAAGCACTAGAAAATGCTCAACATTGTTTATGATTTTGGAGTTTCCTTTGTTTTGATATTTTTTCGGACGCCAATGTTTAAAAAGGTCGCCGTGGCGTAGTGGATATGGTGTCCGCCTAGTGATCAGGAGGTCATAGGTCCGAACCCCACTGGGAGCGTTTCTGCGATCTCCCCCAAAGACACCAAGTACTGGTTCTAGTCCCAGGAAACGGACTCGAAAACGTTTATATAAGCCTATGGCTTTGGATGCAATCAAAAGCTAAAATAAATAGGTTTGGGGACAACGCTGAAAGATGCATGTTTGGAGAGTTGTTGTCTAAGAGCTGTGCTGAAGTCCAAATCTCACAGCCAAAACCCTGTTTTCGGAGGGTGTTTGCATAAGAGTGAATGGGATTTGTTTACATGTTAAATGACACGACTTTTTTATATTGCGATTTGCGAAAGAAGACATATTCATCTTGAAATCGATACTAAGCTTATGTAAAGAAAATGAAGTTCAAACGCCTTAACAGTTGAGCGTTTCATTATGGGACACTATAGGAATTGTATTTAGCGTAAACTAACTATAACTTGTTCGTCCGCCATTCATTTCGTCGCGAAATAATATGACAATTTTTTCATAATCAAAATCGAATGACAACATTAAAACTTATCGCAATTTAAATGGTGTTACCTTGTTCCGGACATGCTTTAAGCTTTCGAATAATTGTTAAGTTAGCTAAAAACAGAACCAACGAGGTTTTAAATTAAGATAAACAAAACATAAACAGTGTTTAAAATTTAATGCGCCATTTTGTTACTACGGGAACGCGCTATCTGGCCAAAAGACAAACCGACCCAAAGATAAACTGGCCACAGCCAGGAGGCATGTCCCCAGTCTAATTTGCTGAAGGAGGAGTGGATTTGTCGTTATTTTGACAAGTTTTTACATTATAGCAGCCATTGTCAGAATTAGATAGAGGTTATATATTTTGAGTTTATGTAAATTCCTGTAGGTCAGGGACCTATAGTATACAAACAAAGGGATGCGCAACCTCGCGATATCCAGTTACAGCGCGCAAAATAAACAGGTGAGATTTGATAATCTCGATCGATTTAACGATCACTGTGTCGATAATGCGTCTAAATGATAACGATTGCGAGTGATTTCGCTGATTTATGGCTGAGACCAGTATGGGTCCCCGTTTATGGTGTTTTGTTCTTCGCGATTACACTTAATATTGTCTAATAAACACCGATTCGTTCATTTGTTGCGTTATTTGTCTCAAATTAAATCATTTGTTGGTTTAATTAATACGCAGTATGCTAAACGGGACCCAATTATCGGATCCTTTCAAAGTTTGACGAGTAATAATTACAGGTTGTTACTCAAGTTTTTTTTTTGTATATCGCACTTTATGTGCGTGTACAAAAGACTGGTCTTTCAATTAAAATAAAATGTTACCAAGTTTTATCTAAAATACCGAAATGCCATTTGCAAACGATTCAAAATTAATAATTTTCCTTTTTACCTTCGAGGCAGTAAAGTTTTGACTGCCATTGAAATATTCCTTTGCCTGTCATATCCATAGATTCTACATAGATTTGGTATTAGGTGGTTATACTGATGATGAGGTAAATAATAAATCGCAAGCTATCTCGAAAGTGCTGTGCTTCATTAGCGGAGTACATTATGTGTAAGGATTAAGTGTTAATGTAAATCAGCCAAATTTAAGAAATAAGGCAATGGAGATAAGTCTTTAATCGTGCATTTCTGAGTAAATCAGTAACAAATGAAGACACGTTTTTTTTTGTATTATTATTATATTTGTTTGTAATCTATAGAACATGCATAATGGCTTTTACACATAGAATTAACATTATTTTGTCCAAATATTTTTTTTTACAAACATTCGATCCGTGAATATTGTAAAATATTGAGCCCCTCAAACATACACATTAGTATATGCATAATAGATAAACTCGGTGTAATTACATTTTAGGAATCTATAAAAGATATCAATCAAATCATTTTAAAACAGCTTAATATAAGCAATATAAGCATTCATCGTTGTATCGCTTTAGTTAAAGAAAATATTTAAAATATCCATGGCATGTGAAAAAAATCACATTTTTAAAACCAGGTTGTGCACAAGATAACAAGTTGCGGTGCGAAATAGAACTTTATAACATAACAAGAATGAGCAATTCTAAAGAAACTTGTTTTGAAACCAGTTTGAAACTTAATATTTATACTGAGTTCTGGATACACATTTTCTATGAAGAAGAAGATTGAAAAGTCACGTTTGAGTTCAGCATATTTTCATTGCTGAAATATTGTCATATGTGGAAAACGGTCGCATCGAATCCTTCGAATGTTTTAAAACTAAATTGAATGTCCAAGTTCTTCAGCAAAGTCTGTGAAGTTTATTGACTCCACCTCTATATCTAGTAGACCTGAATTCACATAAATCATCTTAGTGCTTTTTTATGTTTGATGTAAGTATCTGGCAATGGACGAATTAAATTTGAGTGTTGAATCAGTATCAGTCTCCATAGCATAGCTGTGATCAAACATGTATGCTAGCAATGTTCTAATTCCACAACGTGGTGTAAGCAGAATCAGCTGTAAATCTGGCAGAAAATGGGTTGGTTCATGATTTTTTTTCCTTTGCAGGGCCTAACCTTCCGTTAAACAGCATGTGGTCCGTTTTTGCTCCTTCTCGGCATTCTGAAAAAATAAAACAAACCAAATTTTAAACAGAATTAAAGCAATATTATTATACTTATTAAGTGACTATCACTACTCTTGAAACAAAATATAATTATGCTTATTGAACTGTAAACATTTTATTCAGAGGTTTGTCCGTACTGTCCTTAGTAAAAAAATGACAAAAATTGTATCATCTTCGACCTTAAACACAATTATGAATGTGCAAATAATGCTAATGAGATGTGCACAACACTAAGCATTGAAATGTAACATTTGTAAAAATACCAACATGATTAATATAGGGCTAGTATTGACAGGGCCTTTCGCAAAAAGCCACAACATATGTTGATCACACTGATAGTGGTTGAATAAAAAAAAAAAAAGTGACTAAAATTGCATTGTTTTGAGCTTATACAAAATTATGATTTTTGCCAATAATGCATATTAAATGTGCACCACACAAAGCATTGAAATGTAATGTTTGTAAAAATACCAACATGATTAATAAAGGGCTAGTATTGACAGGCCCTTTCGCAAAAATCCACGACATTTGTTGATCACACTGATAGTGGTTGAATTAAAAAAAAGGGACTATACTTGCATTGTCTTTGAGCGTATACAAAATTATGATTTTGCTAATAATGCATATTAAATGTGCACCACACAAAGCATTGAAATGAACGTTTTTTAAAATACCAACATTATTAATTGTACATTTAATGCTGATGACTTTAATGACCTTAATCCGTCGCATTCCATTGAAACGCTCGATTGCGCTTTCACTGTAGACGAAATAAGAAAAACGATATCTAACATGAAGCGTAACAAAAGCTGTGACTTGTTCAACAATGTAGCCGATTTCTTTATTGATTCGACTGATTTTATTTCACCATATCTAACTATAATATTTAATTATATTTTTGATCGTGGTTTGTAACCAGAATCTTGGTGCAAAGGTGCAGTCATACCTATATTTAAAAAAGGTGACAAGAAGGATCCTTCAAATTATAGAGGAATCACCCTTGTAAATGTTATTTCAAAAATATTTTCATTATGTCTTAGAAACAGAATCAATTGTTGGTGTGAAGAAGAAAACATATTTAATCCACTTCAATTCGGTTTCAGAGACACACGAAGTACAACTGATTGTTTATTTATATTACACAGCATTATTCAAAATGTTCTTTTGCAGAAACATTAATTATATTGTGCTTTCATTGATAACGAAAAGGCATGCGATACAGTTATCCACGAAGCATTATGGATAAAATTGATTGAATCAGGTCTTAGCTGCAAAATGATTTCAATGATAAAATGTATTTATGCGATGTTAAATCATGTATAAAAAACAGTAAGGATATGTTATATTCCGATTTCTTTGACGTTTCTCTTGTTGTAAAACAAGGAGAGCCTCTGTCACCTCTACTTTTTATACTGTTTATCAATGATATTAAAAATTGTATTAATGTTCAAAATTTTACAAATGATTATTTGCATTTGCTATCTGTTTTTATGATGTTATTTGCTGATGATATTGTATTATTTACTACTTACCCAGTAAGCCTTCAGAACCAGCTTAACAATATTTACCTTTACTCTAATAAGTGGGGTCTTAAAATAACTGTAAATAAAAAAACAAATGCATATTTGAAAAACGAAAAAGCAGGTGCAGCTATTCATGGTTAAATAATAACGGGTTCATTGAGATAGTCGATAATTTTGTGTACCTGGGTATAAAATTCAATTACACTGGAAATATGTCTCATACTGTAAAACTATTAAATGAACAAGCTCTTAGAGCTTATCATCATCTTTTATCTATTTTTAGCCGTGTCAAATTAGACGTCAACACCAAACTATCGCTGTTTGATTCACTAGTAGCGCCAATCATCCTGTATGGTACTGAAGTTTGGGGCATTTATGACATCTCTGATATTGATAAATTGCATTACAAATTTTGTTAAAATATTCTCTGTGTAAAACAATCTACTTCTAACTATGCTGTACTAAGTGAATTGGGTAGATTCCCTTTAGCTGTTATAGCCAAACTAAGGGCTTTGCGTTATTGGATGAAAATTGTAAGTAATCAAAATTCAGTATTTTATCAAGTGTTTACGGAACAGATGCATATTTTAACCAAATTATATTGTACGAAAAATAATCTTTGGTGCAAGGCTTTAAAATTAAGTTTAGACAACCTTGGCTTTGGCTATATGCTAAATACTCCCGAATTAAAAGACGGTATTGAATACATGGTTACTCAAAGACTGAAAGATCAATTGTTACAAGAATGAAGTGATACATTATCTTTACAGCCAAAAATGGAATTCTACTTAAAATTAAAAAAAAACTTCGAATATGAAAAATACCTTGATTGTATATCCAACGAAAATTCTAGAATCCTAATGAGCAAATTTTCGATTAAGTTAACATTGCCTTGAAATAGAAGTTGGCAGATATAATAGGATATCCCGAGAAGAGCGGAAATGTAAACTTTGTAATCAAAATGTTTGTGAGTCGGAATATCACTTTTTACTTTGTTGTCCATTATATTTTGCGTATAAAATATAATATCAGAACACCCTGGCCTACAATTAGTAAAAACATATCAATGATGTCTTGCACAAATGTTCTAAAACTCAAAACTATTGCAAATTTTTTGACAGAAGCTTTTAAACTTAGATCTGAGAAAGTAAACCGTTTAGCTGATGTATAATTGCATGTTTTCACACATTATTGTTTTGCATAGTCTAACATGTTGTTTGTTATTATGCACACGTTGTTTTTTGTGACATATTTGTTTATACTTAAATGTGTTTTATGTTATTTTGTATGATTCCCTGTCTTGGCCACATCTCTTTTGTATATATGTTCTTGGCCAAAGGCAGAATGCCGGATTGCCAATAAACTATTGATTGATTAATATAGGGATAGTATTGACAGGGCCTTCCGCAAAAATCCACGACATATGTTGATCAGTGTGATAGTGGTTGAATTCTTTAAGAATGTGACCGGTGGTGCGCGCGCAACTTCTCTTTTTTTACTCGCCTCTGAAAAATTAAAATTATTTATTCTCTCTTTCCCCTTATGCTTAAACTATCTCCTTGTCTACAACTTACTTCAGGAAGAGTATGGTAAGCCATCTCCATCAAGATCTGGCAGATACACTCTAAATGACAGATGCAACAAACACTTTTTGAACGCCCCTCATCCAACCTCGTTCTGAAAACTCATTTGTTTACTTCCGATTACGAAATTTGAAGGAAAACCTTACGATGTTCGACCATCAAAACACAATTTTTGCGCTGACAGCAGTGCTCATCATGACCAGGCTAACGCCAGATATGCCAAAATCATGGTAAGAAGTCGGATAGTTGTACAATTTACCCAGTTTTAGGTCAAAGTTGCCCAACATTGGGTCCCTCAACCTTGTCACTTTCTACGCATCTTATTATAAGCATGAAGACCACAATGAGAAAGGCTCAAGGCCCTATCTGCCGAGACAAACAAGTCCTATTGTACCTATGCATCCTCCTACTAGCAGAGTCAATAGAACCAAACCCTGGCCCTAGACAGACCAAATTTCCCTGGGCTATAAGCAGCAAAGCATGCAAATGGACAACACCCTGTGTTTGTTGCGATTCCTGCGATGTGTAGTACCATAAGGAGTGCATGGGGATGCCGGACTCTGTCTTCAAGGCACTGACTAACATAAATTGCGAATGCGTTTAATGCGGTATGCCTTACTTCTCAACCGGGATATTTGACACAACCCTGTTCGACACTTCAAACAGCTACTCTGCCCTAAGCGACATCACACATATAGATAGTGAAATCAGCTTCAGCCGCACACATTCCACTTAGTCGCCCCACCGGCATCAGCATAGCTCAAGGGAAAGCCCCACTGCTGTCAGGGCTGAAAATGGACTGAGAACTCTGGTCGTAAATTGCCAGTCAATCAAAAGCCCAGGCAAGAAGGCGATACTGCAGAACATGATTGAAGCGACACAGGCTGACCTAGTCATTGGCACGGAATCATGGCTTGATGACTCTATTGGATCATCTGAGGTGTTTCCGGCCAACTTCAATGCTTACCGGAAAGACCGAGATAGAAAAACCACTGGAGGAGATTTCATCCTGGTATCAGACAAACACAGGAGTGACGAACCAGAAGAGCTGAAATCAGACAACAACTTAGAGGCGGCGTGGATCAAGGTCCAAATTCAAGGAGCACAAGACCTCTACATTGGTACGTGCTATAAACCACCTTCATCCGCTGATCCGGAATATCTAGAGGAGCTCAACGCCAGCCTTACCAGAATCCCAAGAAACGCCCACCTATGGCTGTACAGCGACCCACTCGACAAGGCTAACATACTGAACCGACAATATCAGTCAGTGTTCACCAACGACAAGGACTGTAATGCCAACTCAACACCAGATGGGGGAACCAGCACCAACCATGCCACATATCGAGGTTACGATCCATGGAGTGCTGAAGCTGCTGATGAAGCTTAACCCCCAAAAGGCATCGGGCCCAGATATCCTCCCAGCAAGAGTACTAAAAGAACTGGCAAATGAGTGCGCCCCATACCTCTCCCTTATATACCAAAAGTGCCTGTCAGCTGGATCCATCCCAGATATATGGAAGACTGCTACAGTGTCTGCAATATTCAAAAAGGGAGACAGGTACAAAGCAAGCAACTACCGCCCAGTATCACTCACCAGCATATGTTGTAAAATGCTGGAGCATATCATAGTCAGCAATGTCATGGGACACCTGGACAGGAACAACATCCTTAATGACGGTCAGCATGGATTCAGAAGGAGGCGGAGCTGTGAAACCCAACTCCTAACTCTGTTGGACGAACTCCTGAAGTCCCTAGACAAAGGGAAACAACATGATCTTGCCATTCTGGACTTCAGGAAAGCGTTCGACAAAGTTCCACACCAGCGTCTGTTGACCAAGCTGCCCCACTACGGCATACGCGGCCAGACCTTGGAATGGATCCGAGCCTTCCTGACAGACAGAACACAGAGATTTGCTGTCGAAGGAGCAATCTCAGATCCCGCCCCAGTAGTCGATGGAGTGCCCCAGGGAAGCGTTATGGGACCGATCCTCTTCCTTGTCTAAATTAACGACATACCCCTTAAAGTCTCTTCCAAGACTAGGCTTTTCGCAGATGACTTTGTAGTATACAGAGAAATATCCTCGGAGCGGGACTGTGAAGTCCTTCAGGAAGACCTCCGTCGGCTGTGGGACTGGGAGAAGCTTTGGGGAATGTCCTTTAACCCAGAGAAGTGCTGCATTTTGCGAATGTGCAGAAAGCGATCACCCATCCTATACAGTTACACCCTCAAAGGCAACACGCTTGCATGTGAAGAAGAATCAAAATACCTTGGGGTGGAGCTGACAAAGGACATGTCCTGGAAGCCACATATTCAAAAAGTGATCATGAAAGGCAACAGTTCCCTTGGTTTCCTACGCAGGAACTTACGGATAGGCAACGAGGAGGTAAAAAGTGCAGCATACTTTTCCCTCGTTCGCCCCAACCTAGAGTACTGCGGCACTGTGTGGAGCCCATACCATAAGGAGCAGATCCATGACCTGCAGATGGTCCAAAGACGAGCAGCCCGCTATGTGACGAACAGATATCACAACACCAGTAGCGTCACATCAATGCTCGAACACCTACAGTGGGAAACTCTAGAGTCCAGAAGAACCAAAGCTGACAATGGTCTATAAGATAACCAACAACCTCATGGACATACCAGTTTCCAAATACCTTTCCCCTGGCTCGAGCCGGACACGAGCAAACCACTCCATCAAGTTCCTGCCATTATCGACATCCACTTCATACTATCGCCACAGTTTTTTTCCAAGTATAATTGCCACCTGGAACAACCTACCAGCCTCCATCGCTGAATCCCCCGACTTGGTATCCTTCAAGCGGGGGCTAGCAACAACCAGATTTTGAATAGTTGTCAGCGCCAGCTACAAAGTAACTCCTAATGACCCCTCGTGGCTGTGCCGGTTGAGGTTCAATCCTCTCAGCGGCCACCGTAGCCGGAGAGGCATGAGGGAGAAGGATGAAACGTAGCTGGTGTTCTGCTTTACTTTCCTTCTGTCTTTTAACTATCAAGCTCTTCTTACTTTACTGTCCCTCACTCTTTATTCTTATTCTTTCACCACCCGTCGCATAATAATCATGCGTGATTGCAGCGATGTACAATGTAGATGTAGATGTAGATACGATATGCACATTTTATTTCATGTGCAAAACACGTTCATTTTTTCGGACTGTCGTTGTCGGATAACGTATTTGTCGTCGCTTATAATTTCTTTTTGACGTTCTTTATAAAAAAAAACAAGAATGAAGAACATGCATGCGGTGATACGGTCGGTCTGTTTTATACTATTTCGCAATGTATTCATCAGAAATAGAAACTTGAAAGAGTATTGAAAATTTTAATTAGTTAGGGGGGAGCTCTGCCCTTTATCCCT
>VMBQ01001760.1:115733-154961 GCA_007657795.1 Dreissena rostriformis
GAAGTTATTACGGTAATAATCATTACTATTGTACCTAAACGAAGTCAACGCATTCCATACAGCTTTATTGCATTCGCGTTTTACAGGAAATGTCACGTGTCAGTAAAGTAAAAATGGTTGGCAGAGCTGAGTCTCGAAAGACTATGCTTATGCGCTCTGTTTGTCACTTCTGGGGGCAACGCCTGCTGTGACTTAGCAGGCCGATGCGGGCGTGGCAGTCCTTGTTGCACAATACGCACACAAAGGGGCTTGCAGTCGGGGGGATGGCGGCGCGCGCTTTTCGCATGCTTCTCTTCTGAGTTGCATGTCCGGATCTGCTTTCCTCAGCTGCCTCGATACCTCTGTGTATAGACTGTCGCCAAGCGGTGCGATCCTCGGCAAGAGTCTCCCAGGTTTCTGCTGTAATGCAGCAGGCTTTGAGGTCCCGCTTGCAGGCATCTTTGTACCTGAGAGCTGGGCGACCTACGGGTCGCGTGCCAGTTGCAAGCTGGCCGTACAAGACGTCCTTTGGTAGGCGTCCATCCTCCATTCGGCGCACGTGACCAAGCCAGCGGAGGCGACGTTGAGCTAGTAGGGCATACATGCTTGGGATCCCAGCACGTTCCAGTATGTCACTGTATGGGATACGATCCTGCCACTTTATCTCCAACAAGCGCTTTAGGCAACGCATGTGAAACGTGTTGAGGCGGCGTTCATGTCGCATGAGGGTCGTCCATGTTTCGCTACCGTACAGCAGAGTGCTGAGGACACAGGCCTGGTATACCCTGGTCTTGGTCTTCTCTGTCAGAAGCTTATTTTCCCAGACTCTCTTTGTCAGTCTGGCCATGGTAGCTGAAGCCTTTGCGATGCGCTTGCTTAGCTCGGTATCGATGGACAGGTTTCCGCTGATGGTGGAACCAAGGTAGGTGAAGTCATCCACCACCTCCAGGGTATAGTCCCCGATCTTAATGCAGGGTACGTTGCTGGCATCCTGGCCCATGATATTAGTCTTTTTCAAGCTGACAGTAAGCCCAAATTCTGAACATGCTGTAGCGAAGAGGTCTATGAGTCTTTGAAGGGCCTCTTCTGTATGCGTGGCCAGGGCAGCATCGTCCGCAAACAGCATCTCTCTGACGAGGACTTCGGTCACTTTTGTTCCGGCCCGTAAGCGAGCGAGGTTGAAGAGTTTCCCGTCAGACCTGGTGTGAATGTAGATGCCATCAGTGGACGAGTCAAAAGCATACTTCAGCAGCATCGAGAAGACGATGCCAAACAAGGTAGGTGCAAGCACGCAACCCTGCTTGACACCGCTGTTGATGAGGAATGGCTCTGAGGATGACCCGTCAAAGACGACAGTTCCTTTCATGTCTTCGTGAAAGGATACCACCATGCTGCGCAGCTTGGGAGGGCAACCAATCTTCTCCAAAAGGCGGAACAGTCCGGGTCTGCTGACCAGGTCGAAAGCCTTAGTAAGGTCGATGAAGGCCAAGTATATATTATAAATTCTCATTCTACACAAGAACAGTTGTCCAATGGAACTCACTACCTCCCCATATACATGAGGCAGCCACAGTAGAAGTTTTCAAAACCCTTGGCCCTGTGGCTGTCATTTTCCCCCTTATTCACCTGCAGAAACTAACAATGTAAATACTTTTAATTAACACCCAACTGAGCACCTTTGACAGTTTTTGTTCACTCCTTAACCTAAAGGCGCCGGCACAAAATCTTATTAGAATGAGTGATGTATCGGAAGAAGAAGATGAGGGGAAGGCTACTTTTGGGACAAGCAGAGTAGATCTTCAGAATGCCACACAAAAAAGCACATTTATTAAACAAAGTGTTTACTTATGGTGGTACTGTATAGAATGCATGGAAGAAGGAACTAATACAGTTGTTCTTGTCGGATGATCTTTTCAACACTATTAAACATGTAGGTTATTTCAGTATGATTCAAAACAGTGACGAGGTGATCAAAATATATAAATAAACAAGAGGGCTTTGATAATACCTTTGTAAACTCAGGTCCGCGCTTCTGAGGGTCATCATAGTATTACTATGACATATATAGTTTTACTATGTATTAAAGTATAACATAGTACTACTTTGATGACCCTCAGAAGCGTGGACCTGATTTCAAGGTATACCAAATGTCGAAGATGGTGACATGCATTCAACTTGTAAAGATGCACATTATGACAGCATTTCATCAAGATTGAGTCATCAATGTGGTTTCTAGAAACATTCTGACCGCATTTCATCGAGATAGGGTCATAAATGGTTTATAGAGTCGAAATATGAGTTCACCTTCATTGACTTAAAGAAAGAGTTCAAAGGCGTGTAGCATGATGGCTTATGGCAGGTTCTGAAAGGATTAAACTATTGACAAATGGCTGGTGCAAGTCATCCAAGAACTCTACAGAAACACCAGCAGCGCAGTACTTACTTATCAACGGACAGAAGGATGACGTCTTCAGGACATCAGTGAGCGTCCGTCTGGAATGTCTGTTCTCCCCTGTCCTGTTTAACCTTTTCTTTGAGAAGACAATGCAGCAGACCCTTCAAGACAACCACACCTCTATCTCCATTTGTGGCAGACCCAACTTGAGATTTACTGATGACATTGACCTCATGGGTCGCACAGCAGCGAAAGAGCAAGACCATGGAATCTCACTTCAATATGAAACTATTCATGTGCACAATATGTATGTACAAAGGGATTAGGTGAGTTCCAAATAAAGAATATTCAATTGCATTTGCAGCGCCAGACAGTTTAAATTTATAACCACGCTCATGCACAGATCCTGGCCGTATTTTGTGTACATCTTAGTTGCAAAAGAAGATCCATTTTATTAATTGTGAACACATTAATTAATAATTGTGTACACTTGTATGGGTTGCAGAGCTCATGATGCATGTGTTTATGGTAAAAGACCCATTGTTCGGTGGACAATGTGAATTCATACTTTAAGATAGAACACATGATGAACAGTGGTTAACTGGTCAAATTCATGTTAAATGTTATCGTATATTTGCCAGACTTCACAAAGCTAACTCTCTTTTTCACTAGATGCCAATATCAACAAAGTTAAGTTTATTAATACATTTTTATACTACTAGCGAATATAAAATATGCAAGCACACAACAAATGGAAGTTTTTACAAAAGTAGTGAAGGAAATGTCTACAACATAGCACCCTCATTTAAAAATAATTTATAAAAATATTGCCTTTTCTTATGCTAAACACCATATATTGCACAGGTAATATACAAATATGTACTGAAACATAAACACGTACAAAAATATTTCAATCATTAAGTTTCACATATCAATATAATGCTATCAGAAAATAAACCAAAACAAATTCATGAAATTCAAAAAGAGGATTCTACTAAACAATAATACTTAACAATAAAATAAAGGCAAAATACGATACCAATGCCATATTCTGTTTTTCAACATCCAGTATTACCAGTAACCACCATACATTTCATTTAAAACGAAAACACATTCCATTCACTGAATATGAAACTCATAATGAGATCAAATAGCCAACGAAACAAGGACTTGTTGTCCTTGGATGTTCCACCCTGTGTTGACCCGGGAACAGTGGCGTTGATCAACGGCTGGTCCATAAACTGCACGTAACACGTTCTCTTTGAATTGCAAGGTGCCTGCTCTAGTTCCAGCATCAGGATCAAGTTCGTGCCAGGATTGAGGGCGTACTTTGGAATGTACAGTCTGACCTGGGGACCGCGATGTGGCCAGTAGCGGCCCAAGTTCATGTTGTTGATATAAAGCTGACCCTGAAAATGACAAATAAAGTATTCAATTATTGGATTCTTTTGTTAAATATGAATGGTAGTAAGCTGGATGATGGTAATTCTTTCATTTAATAAAAAACAATTTAGAAAGTTGTCAATCAAGGATTAAGTAACCTTCAACTCCTTGGACAAAGAACCTTGGACAAACAAAATATTAGAGTGATCTAAGTGTTTCCACTGGTTAATTTCAGCATTTTTGTTTTACCTTTGTGATAAAAAGTAATAGGTTGTATTTGGGATTTTAGTTAAGTAAAATTTATCAAATTAAGTAAATAAATAAATGCCAAACATCACCGTCTATTTGACATAACTTTTTTATCTTAAAAAGTATCTTATTGCTCAATATTTATCTTACTTTAAGGAAACAGGATTTGTAGAACTTTATTTTAGTTGATTAAGTATTTTTCTCACAACTTATTATCATCAGGACATGTAAAAATGTTTAACAAATAAAAAAAACAGCTACATTTGGCTTTGAGAATCGGTCAGTTATTTTTCCTCTATTCTCACTTGTCATAATATCTGACCTATTCCCAATGCAAAAATGTAGCTATTTTTCCCCTAACCAATCACCTTAGTCCACAGACTCATGTCAAGGTATGTGTCCTGTGGCTCGTCCACATCCAGGACTCCTGCGTAGAACGATGGCAGGCTGGTTGGTATGGCGACTGGCTGTGTGTTGCTAGGTAACAACATCCCCTTACTGGGGTCCAAGCTAAATGGTGCCTGCTCCCAGTCAGTGAGTGTGATGTTATTCAGGGTCACGTTGGAAATCAGGCCCTGGAAATTTTAGTTCAGCATGTAAATTTTATAATTGAATAAGATCAAAATACAAATATATCACAAGTAATTATTTGTTAGTTAAATACCTGTTTTAATCAAACCAACAAATAGGTTAGGAGTTGTTAGTGCTAAGTGTTGATGGAAAATTAATGTTTTCTAAATCTTGCAGGCACCAATATGCATAGTTACTGTGTTGCATAACACGATTTAGATGAAATTCAAATTTAATCAAGTAAAGATTTTGCGAAGCATGTATGCCCCCCTGACTTGCAGCCACCTCATCATTATGTGCAATTGTTAAATTTTATTTGTCGAAATTGTGCATGCCTCTGTGACATCTGATGTCTTGATTTTGAAATCAAAAGGTGGTTATTCTTCCCTCAAGACTTATTCATATGAGCCGCGTTCTGAGAAAACTGAGCTCAATTCATGTGGGTAAAGTGTCGTCCCAGATAAGCCTGTGCATTCCGCACAGGCTTATCAGGGACAACACTTTCAGCATTAAATGGATAAAACACTTCCTTTAAACCAAACATACCAAAAACAGGGAAAGTGTCTCCCTGATTAGCCTGTGTTACATGTTCATATGACCTTGACCAGTTGACCTCAAAATCAATAGGCATTTTTCTTTTCCCCCAAGTACCTTTTTAGAAGGTTGCAGGTCAAAGCGTTCTATATATAATGTGCGCAAACAAATAAAATTGTTACTTCCCTGTGGCCTTGACCTTTGACCTGTTAACCTCAAAACTGCAACTTTTATCTCATGTATCCAGAGTACTATTTTTCATGATTGTAAATCAAAGTATTCCCTAGATATTGTGCTTAAATGAAAGAGTCGCGTTCTGAGAAAATTGGACAAAATGCATGTGCGTAAAGTGTCATCCCAGATTGGCCTGTGCAGTCCGCACAGGCTAATCCAGGACGACACTTTCCACCTTAACTGGATTTTCACTAAGAAGAGACATAATTTAAACAAAAAATTCCATAAAGGCGGAAATTGTCATCCCTGATTAGCCTGTGCGGACTTCACAGACTAATCTTGGATGACAATTTACGCACAAGCGTTATGCCCAGTTTTCACAGAACACGACACATATGGTCTATGGTCTAATCAGCCCACCAACACCAAGTGGATGGAAGGGGAAAAAGTGCAAAGCAATATACGCCCACTTTTTTAAATGAGAACAAGATGTGTTTGTCAGCAACACAATGCCACCTAATGCGCTGCTTTTAATATATATATATATATATATATTTATTTTTTTTACCTTTGACCTCGAAGGATGACCTTGACCTTTCACCACTCAAAATGTGCGGTTTCATGAGATACACATGCATGCCTAATATCAAGTTGCTATCTTCAATATTACAAAAGTTATGGCCAATGTTAAAGTTTTCGGACAGACGGACTGACGGACAGTTCAACTGCTATATGCCACCCTACCGGGGGCATAAAAATGTGATAGAAGAAAAATATTTACTTATCCAACAGAAAATAAAAATATGAACAGAAACAAGAGTGCCATTGTCAAAAAGATATGAATGTCGGTGAACATATTTTTCAGACAAAGATAGGACAAAGTCTAAATTCATTTCTCTTATTTTACCTTTGACTCTTAATTGTGACCTTTACCTTCAGATTGTAACTTCTGCAAAGCAATGAAAAATCCTTCAATTGCTCTAGACTATGTTTTGAACTTTGACCTTGAATTGTGACCTTGACCTTAGACCTAGTGACCTGGTTCATGGCCAAGACAATCCAACTCCTCATGCTGATCAAAACCAAAATTTAACATTTGACCTAAGGGACCTGATTCATGGGCATGATACTAAGTCTCATAATGCTGATCATTTCTGCAACATTACTTGAAAATCCGTCCATGCTGGGCAAACTTATGCTCAGGACTAAGTGGCAGGTACAAATGTAATGAATTCGACCTTGAATTGTGACCTTGACCTTGGACCTAGCTTCTTGTTCATTGCACTCCTTATCATCATGCTGATCAATTATGGAAAGTAATTGGAAAATCCATCCATGCTAGACAAAGTCATGCACAAATATTTTGTGCCACCCGCCCGCCAGCGCGGATGTTCCCATAATACACTACACATGTATTTGAGTCACGTTCTGGGAAAACTGGGCTTAATGCATGTGAGTAAAGTGTCGCCCCAGATTAGCCTCTGCAGTCCACACAGGCTAATCTGGGGCGACACTTTCCGCCTAGACTGGACTTTTGTTTAGAAGAGACTCCTTTTAAACAAAACATTCCATAAAAGCAGAAATTGTCGTCCCTGATGCCTGTGCGGACTAACACTAATCTGGGATGACACTTTAGGCACATGCATTAAGCCCAGATTTCTGAGATCGTGGCTCATTTCCAACTTTTTCAGCCCACCTTGTGATTTTCATTCATCTCTCCGCCATAGTTGATACGACCTTGGTTCTCTACCACAATCAGGACAAAATCACCGGCATGGACGTTGACAGATACGGTCATGTTACTGGTGTCACGCTCCACAACTGCCGACAGGACCTGCAGTTACATTAAAACTCGATAATCTATTCTACAAATATAAAGTACATGTACATCAAAAATTACTTGGATGGAGAAAAACAAAAAATGGTAGATATTCTATAGTATGCATTTCACCAACAATTATGATTTGGAGCCACTAAACTTATTTTGTCTGGCTGTTTTCGAAATTGTGTAACATGATTTACTTCTTTAATTACTAAAGCGAACAAAGAATAAAAAAAATATTCTCACAAAAGTAAAGAAAAATACCCCCAATACTGCATGTTCTTATAGGTAGTATGATTGATGATATCGAATAGATATAGAATGTCTAAGTTAAACAAGAGTTCCGCGATTGGCGACATATGCCCACAAAACAGGGCCTTGATTTTCACACTTATTGACCTTTGACCTAGTGACCCCAATTTCAATAGGGGTCATCTACTGTCCAAGGCCAATGCACATGTGAAGTATGATGCCAATTGGTCAGTTCGTTGACAAGTTATTGATCAGAAACGATTTTCACACCTATTGTCACATTGACCTTGACCTTTGACCTTGTTTACCCAATTTCAATATGGGTCATCTACTGTCCAAGGCCAATGCACATGTGAAGTATCAAGCCAATTGGTCAATCCATTCACAAGTTATTGATCGGAAACAAACTGGTCTACTGACAGACACACAGACTGACCGACCTACCAACCGACATCCAGCAAAACAATATACCCCCTCTTCTTCGAAGGGGGGCATAAAAAGGGGCATAGCTTCTGTGATTGTTAACACAGGAAGATAAAAAGCGCACATTCAATTTCTTTTTGTTTGTGTTTAAATTGTCATTCGAGCTGTGAAGTCCACACAAGCTAATCAGTGATAACACTTTCCATTTTTATGATTTTTTTTTGTTTAAAGAAAGTATCAAAAATCCAGTTAAGGCAGAAAGTGTCGTCTCTGATAAGTCTGTGCTGACTCCACATCTGGGTTGACACTATGCACACATGCATTAAACACCGTTTTCCCAGAGGGAGGCTAATTTCTATCTTACCACTTGTGAGGAGCGGATCACGTTGACATAAGCCCTGTCTCTGACCCCAGAGAGGTCAAGGGGTCCTGAACCCTTGGTGTTAAATATGTGCTTGTAAATCACAAACCCATAGTACTGAAAATAGAATAAAATAGTTCATAGGGATATTACTTAGACATTGTGCCTTGAACACTATTTTGTACACCACAAACCTGTATTACTAAAAATAAAAACATAATTCACAAATAGAAGTTCTCAGATTTGAATATAGGATAATTATGTAATGTTTATTTAATCCACCTTAGGGCATGTTTGATAAAAGTCCATTGTTGGATATAAAACTGCATAACAAAAGTATCAAATACTATTAAGTAGTGTCAGAAAGATTATAAGCACTTTGAATCATTCAAGTGTTTTCAGATTGTGTAAACCTACTTTAAAAAAGTAAATGTATGCAATAACACTACATATATGAAACAAATCTGAAACTTTAATTTCATACTACATTTTCATTAAGGAGTGAAAGATTCAACACTTACACAGTCTAGCTGCTCCATTGTCAGTGGATAAGTAGACATGACTGGATCTTTTAGTTTAGCCATGTCATACAGTGTAGACTGAAGAACAATATACATTTCAGATTAATGTAGCACACTGTCAATGACATTAAAATAACATTTGGATCAAGATCATTTTACACATCTTTATTTATGTTTTAAATGGTTTTTCTAAATGTCACTAATAAACAAGCCTTGCTATGAGAATTGGGGTTTAACCCTTTGAGCGCTGGAACCGGATTTTGAAGGTCTTTGCAAACAGTTTGGATCCAGATGAGACGCCACAGAACGTGGCGTCTCATCAGGATCCAAACTATATGCTATTCTGATAGTATTCTTTGAAAAAAAATCGAAGAAAATGCTAATTTAAAAAATTTAGCAGACGACATTTTAGCAGACGACAAATTTCCCAGCATGCAAAGAGTTAATGCATGTGCGTAAAGTGTCGTCACAGATTATTAGGGATGACACTTTTCACTTTAATGGTATTTTTCTTTAAAGGAAGTCTCTTCTGAGCAAAAATTCAGTTGAGGCGGAAAGTGTCGTCCCAGATTTACCTGTGCAGACAGCACAGGCTAATCTGGGACGACACTTTATGCACATGCATTAAGGCTTGAAGTCCCGTTTTCCCTCACATTTAAGTTTGCTTGCAGATTACTCTCAAAAGCACAACTTCCTACTATCACTGATAACATGACATGATGTGATAATTTGTTTTACAGGCACAACAGCATTTTATCTTACAACAACATGCATTTTTTTCCCATAAATCTGATTAACAGTAAATGCAAATGTTGGTTATTAAAAATAACTTTGTTATTGTGTATTAATGTAAAAAAAAACACAGTTTTTTTTCTTAAACACAGACAATTCTAAATTAATTTGCATGTTAAGTCAAATGTCAACTTACAGCAAACCTCATGACCACTTTTCCATACGCCTTCTTAGGGGTGGATGGGGGAACAGCCATAGCAGTTGGATTATACTGGAATTTAACAGTGAATGTTGCCATAAAGAAGGAAAGTCTATACATCAAGTTCATACATATATGTTATAATGTAATACAATCACATACAGAATTTTTTATACATCCAATTCACACATATATTTTATAATGTAATACAATCATATAATTGCAGAATCTATCGTTTACATATCAGAAGCAAGTAATAATCAATAGAAACAACAAGAAGTATGAACTGAAAATACATTCACTAATATGATGCTAGTTTATCATACTACAATTTAAATAAAATACTATAATTATAAATAGTTAATGTCAAAAAACTAAAAAGAAGGAATATTTCTAGAATTATTGTCAGTGACAGGTAAAATTATACTATACAAGCGAGATACAAGCATTGTATCGGAGGTGATATACAAGCATTTCATTGCAGGAGATATTCCTACATTTAAAAGCAGGAGATATTTAAACATTTCATTGCAGGGAAGATACAAATATAATATTGCAGGGAAGAAACAAATATAATATTGCAGGGAAGATACAAATATAATATTGCAGGGAAGATACAAATATAATATTGCAGGGAAGATACAAATATTTGATTGCAGGAGATATTCAAACATTTAAATGTAGGAGGCATTCAAACATTTCATGGCAGGATTGATACAAATATTTCAATGCAGGCAAGATACACATCTTTCATTGCAAGACAGATTTAATCATTAAATTTAAGGAGAAATTCAATATTTTCTTGAATGAGACATTTATGTCATTGCAGGAGAGACACACATTTAATTGAAGAAGAGATACAAACATTTAATTGCAGGAGATATATAGGATCTGACATGAGTTGTCATATCATACCATATTTTATTAAACGAGTTCAGGAATTGGGTTAGTAAGCGAACCTTTGGCGAGCTTACTAACAAATTTCCTGGACGAGTTTAATAAAATATGGTATGATATGACAACGAGTGTCAGATCTTTTTTATCACATGCTTTTAAACTAAATAAAATACATCTAAATTGACCAAACGAATGCTGATAGATCTAAAAGTTGTTTACTATCGTGACGTCATTTCATGTTGACGATGTCATTTCACCAAAATAAAGCCATGCGATTAATTAGTTATTGATTCTGTAGCCAATGAAAACGCTTACAAATGTTGTATTACACATGTGTAATATAAAAAAATACGTAATGGCTGTATTACATTGAAAACAATGTATAGCATGTGATAAATCCAAATCTTTCATAGCAGAAGAGATGCAAACATTTAGTTAAAATCTATATATTTTAGCTTGATTGCATTGAAAGCCAAAGGCTTATTTAAACACTCTTGAGTCCTTTTCCTGGGAAAAACCAGTACTTGGTGTCTTTGCGGGAGATCTGAAGAAGGCTCCCACAGTTTGGATCAAACCTCCCAGTCGCTAGACAGACACCATATCCACTACGCCACAACCACCTTACAAACATTTCATTGCATGAGGTATCCAAATCTTTAATTGCAGGAGAGATACAAGCATTTCACTGCAGGAAAGATAAAAGCATTTTATTGCAGGAAAGATACTAACAATGTATTGCAGGAAAGATACTAACAATGTATTGCAGGAGATATACAAACATTTCATTGCAGGAAGGATACAAACATTTTACAGCAGGAAAGATGCAAACATTTCATTGCAGGAAAGATACTAACATTTTATTGCAGGAGATATACACACATTTCATTGCAGGAAAGATACAAACATGTCATTGCAGGAAAGATAAAAGCATTCCATTGCAGGAAAGATACTAATATTTTATTGCAGGAGATATACAAACATTTAATTGCAGGAAAGCTGCAAGCATTTCATCGCATGAAAGATGGTAACATTTGATTGCAGGCAAGGCTCCTACATTTTATTCCAGGAGAGATAAACAGGTAAGAATTTCATTGCACATGAGGTATTTGCATTTTCATCACTGGTCAGATTTCACTGTAGGAGATAAACAAACATGTAAGCTGCAGGAGATATACAAGCACTTTGCTGCAGGAGATATGCAAGCACTTTGCTGCAGGAGAGATACAAGCTTTTAGCTGCAGGACAGATACAAGCTTTTAGCAGCAGGATAGATTCAAGCTTTTAGCTGCAGGACAGATACAAGCTTTTAGCTGCAAGACAGATACAAGCTTATACAAGCATTTAAATGCAGGACAGATACAAGCATATTGCTGCAGGAGATATACAAGCATTTAGCTGCAGGACAGATACAAGCATTTTGGTGCTGGAGATATACAAGCATTTTGCTGCAGGAGATATACAAGCATTTAGCTGCAGGAGAGATACAAGCACTTTGCTGCAGGGGATATACAAGCATTTTGCTGCAGGAGAGATACAAGCATTTTGCTGCAGGAGAGATACAAGCATTTTGCTGCAGGAGATATACAATCAATTTGCAGCAGGATTGATAGAAGCAGTTTGCTGCAGGACATATACAAGCCTTTTGCAGCAGGACATATACAAGCCTTTTTCTGAAGGAGATATACAAGCCTTTTGCTGCAGGACATAAACAAGCATTTTGCTACAGGATTGATACAAGCATTTTGCATCAGGATTGATACTACCATTCTGCAACAGGATAAATAAAAGCATTTTGCTACAGGACATATACAAGTATTTTGCTACATGACATATACAAGTCTTTTGCTACAGGATTGATACAAGCATTTTGCAACAGGATTGATACAAGTATTTTGCAACAGGATTGATACAAGCATTTTGCAACAGGATTGATGCAAGCATTTTGCAACAGGATTGATACAAGCACTTTGCAGAAGGATTGATACAAGCATTTTGCAACAGGATTGATACAAGCATTTTGCAACAGGATTGATACAAGCATTTTGCAACAGGATTGATACAGGTATTTTGCAACAGGATTGATACAAGTTTTTTACAACAGGATTGATACAAGCATTTTGCAACAGGATTGATACAAGTTTTTTACAACAGGATTGATACAGGTATTTTGCAAAAGGATTGATACAAGTTTTTTACAACAGGATTGATACAGGTATTTTGCAACAGGATTGATATAAGTATTTTGCAGCAGTATTGATACAAGCATTTCGCAGAAGGATTGATACAAGTATTTTGCAACAGGATTGATACAAGTATTTTGCAACAGGATTGATACAAGTATTTTGCAACAGGATTGATACAAGTATTTTGCAGAAGGAGATACAGGGGAGTATGGTTGCTGGAGAAGTCTGTACCTTGGTAATAACACTTCTCAAGGTCATATACTTCTCAGTTATGTCCCCTGCCTCAGAGAGTGGGGCATCATAGTCATAACTAGTTGGCACAGGCTGGTATGGATAGTTAGCACCTGAAGTACATGTTAAGCTTGCTGGGCTACATCCCAATAAAGAGGCTACATTATACTGTATTGTCAAGGGATTCAAAGTTTAGTGGCCTATGGATTCAGTTAACAAGCAAACAAAAATGTGCATATAAAACAAACATGCCAACATACAAAGTTGTTTAAAAGATTATTTTTTTTTTGGATTCTTTTTTGTTCAATAATTTTTGCTTTGAAATCATCTAAAAAATTGTCAGTCACCAACTCAGTCTGAGTTGTTTACCAGTATTAAGTTCTTACACTTATGCCTAATATATTATACTTGTTTCAATGAATGTTATATCTCCATTTCAATACATATTGGGTATGGAAAAACTGATAAGTTAATTGGACATATTGCCCATAGAAACACTTTTTCCTGCATTTAATTGTTATTTTAAGTTTCCAGTCAACATAGCAATATTTAACATTTCATGGCCAAAATTGTAAGATCTTAATGGGTACATGCAGGTTATGTCTCAGAAGTTCATTATAATGCAGTTGGCACTTTCAATTTAATTACAAAAAAGCAATACTAAAGCGCTGATTTAATTACAAAAAAGCAATACTAAAGCGCTGGTTTAGTCCATTAATACAATAAATTGCAAACTGTTTTCATATACAGATTGTATTTTTCGTAAAAGCTTAATATAATATTGTTTTAAAAATATATTATATACAGATACATATACATATTAATGTGTGTTAAAAACATAAAACAAAAATTTCCTTAAACAAAATAACAAAAACAACCAGCACTTTTTTACAATATGCCATGGGATTAATGACCAGGCAACCAAGTCAGACAATCGCTGTTGACAGAAAACAAATACTTTTACAAGACATGTGTGTTAAAAAATAATCCAGTAGACAGAAGTTCAAAGCCAAGTCATTCACTTGTTTGTTGAAGGGTTTACAGTTAACCAATTTTATCACGCAACTATTCTCATTTATTTACCCGTAAAAATATAAAAACCCATGAATGGTCAACTCACACATTGTTTGAAAACTATGTACAGGTAAAAAAAAAATGATCATAGCTTAATGAATGCAATAATGGGATGCCGATCAAATCTTGTCATGAAGTCAACTCTTTTGTAACAATGTTCACACTTGAACACATAATCATCATCTGTGAAGCAAACAGGGGTCACAGCCAAACCAACAAATACATGCAACATACAGACACCATGCATATATATTGAGGGCAGACACTGAAATTTACCTTTTGAATTACATCCCTTATTTTCAAATATTTCTCAGTTATGTCCCCTGCCTCAGATAATGGGGCATCGTAATCATAACTAGTAGGTATTGCCTTATATGGCGGATATTCAGCTCCTAGAAAAAGCATGTGAATACCAAATATCTTACTGTGCTCATTATGTCATAACTTTTTTAATCAATTCGTAAGCAAGTACTTTTGTGTGAGTATTAACCAAAGTGCACACATTGTTTTAAACATGTAGTTTAGTAAAGATGTACCAATATGTAACTATACACATATAAAGTATGCCAACTAAATTTAGATCAGAAAATGAGATCAGTAACCTACGATACCATAACAAATAAAGAAAATTATAATTTAATACATATACACAAAAGACTACAAAAAACCCACAAAGGTTTTTTTTACTTCCCCTAAAACACATGAACCTTTGCAGAACGACCATGATTGGCACCCTATACAGTTAAATCCAAAACTTAAAAGTTACACAAATATGCTGTCATGTCCATAGTGTGCTCAAGTTCCTATAAATATCATAAAAAAAACATAACATCTAATACACAAAAATGTTGATTCTTAATTAGGCTTTGTTAATATGTGTGTGTGTGTTATTTATGGTAACAGTTCTGACATCAGGACATGGTCTTTTAGTACCACAATGCACACTAAACCTTGACCTGACGTCTTATGAGAAAGGACAAGCTAGTAGGTTAGAATGTACAACAAGCTTGAGTCTGAAAAAGTTAGGGCAGTTAGAAGCATGTGGATAGTGTTTATAATATAAAGAAGTAAAACTCCAGCTGCTGGAGCAGTATTGAAATCTTATTATAAACAATTAGTTGGTCCTTTATTTATGGCAAGTGACCGATTGCCGAAACAGTACAAAACAGCACAATACAGCACAATACAAAACAACATAAACACAAATAAGAATAAAGCTGGGGTCACCGCCTTGGAACGGTTAATGCAACGCATTGGGGGTTTAAACCAGGTTATAGAGCGCATTAAAAACATAGTTGCATATGGTTGCGTTCTCTTTAAATGTGGGTAAAATAGGCTATACAAGCTAGATTAAATAAAATGTCATTTATGTTACAATTTTCAAAAGCAAATGTTCTTGACCCTGTAATTTTTGGTAATGAATAAGCACTTTTAATCCAAGGGGCGTCAAATGTGAGCATCAAAATCTTTTTGCTAAAGAACAACACTGCTCGAGTGTAATGTTTTGCTTGCTAAAACTACAACAGTGCTTAAGTGTAATGTATTGCTTGCTAAAACTACAACACTGCTTAAGTGTAATGTATTGCTTGCTAAAACTACAACACTGCTTAAGTGTAATGTATTGCTTGCTAAAACTACAACACTGCTCGAGTGTAATGTATTGCTTGCTAAAACTACAACACTGCTTAAGTGTAATGTATTGCTTGCTAAAACTCACCATTCCAGAAGCCAAAATTAGTTCCTCCTTCAAACATGTACCTGTAAAAAAAAACACATAAATTGACAAAACTGCCATAGCAATTTAATTCAGTTTTTAACATGAACACTTTGTTTAGTTTAAATATTACAAGAGGACCATGATGGCTCTGAAGCACTCACTTAAATTCAAAGTACACAAAATGTTGAAGACTTGACCCGGTGACCTTGTTCTCCACCTAACATGATCAAGCTTTCAACTTGGCCCACATATTGTCAAGATAAACATTCTGGCCAAGCTTCGTCAAGGTTGAATCATAAATGTGGTCTCTTCAGTGGTGAAAAGGTTTTTCTAAGATTTAACGCGTTGATCTAGTTTTGGACCCATATGACCAAAATTCAAACTCAGCCTACATATTGTCAAGATAAAGATACAGACCACGTTTTATCAAGATTGAGTTGTAAATAAAGCCTCTAGAGTGGAAACAAGGCTCTTCAAACATTTAACCTGGTGACCTTGTTTTAAGATACATGTGGCCCACATTCAAACTCAGCCTAGATATTGTAAAGATGAGACATAAATGTTGTCCTTTGAGTAGTAAGAAGGTATTTCTAAGATTTGACCTTGTCATCTGTTTCAAGTATATAACCCAGCTTCGAAATTTGCCAAGATATTTTCTAGATTATATTCTGACAAAGTTTCTTCAAGATTGAGCCATAAATGTGGCCTCTAGAGTGGTAAAAAGGCTTTTCTAAGGTTTGACCAGGCGACCTATTTTTTCTTTGATGCATGTGACCCAGATTCAAACTGACCTAGATATTTTTAAGAGAAAGATTCTGACCAATTTTTATCAAGATTGCATGAAAAATGTGGCCTCAATAGGGTTAACAAGCAAAACGTTAAAGACACACGTCGCTGGAAATAGAGTGACCACAATAGCTCACCAAAGGCACTTTGTGCTCAGGTGAACTAAAGAGGTGAGAAAACTTCAATTGATGATTGTAGAATATCATGGATTATATACCTGAACATTTAACAGTAATGCTTTTAATAAAAACATATGATTGTCAGAAAAGTCAAAAATATCTATTAAGCAAAACATCTTTTAACAGACATATACAGTATGTACAAGCTGTCATAGTTTCTTTGTTTGTTTGTTTGCTTGTTTGATTGTTTTCCGTTTTCGAAAGTATTTCAGTCATATCACAGCGGTCAGTTTACCAAATAAAACTAACCTGGGTTAGCAGGTGCACCGGTACTTAGAGCACATACGTATGACAGTAACTTGAATCAGAGGTAGGGGGAGAATGGACGTATGTAGGATTTCATGACCAATGCCGACAAAAGCCGTAGAAAGAGTATTATTTTGTTTTAAATCACAAAGTTCAGCATAGTTCAAAATAGTGCGTATTAATGGGTACAATAATCAATTGATGACCTCTGACCTTGATCAGTGACCTTGACCTTTGACCAGCAGCTGGACGGACAGACGAATGGACGAACCAAAATACAACACCCAACACACCCTCTAAGCAAGGATAACATTTTTGCAGAATCATAATAAAATCAACCCATATATGCCAAAGATACAGCTGTGACAAGAATGGCTATGCTGACATTTAACCATTTATCCTTTGACCTTTAAGAGTGACCTGTTCAAGTTTTTTTCACACACACATCCCTTCATCAAGGTTAACATTTGTTCCAAGTTATTTAAAATCCATAATCTTTATATGGCAAAGTAATGGCTGAAACATGAAACACAATTGTTTTTGCATTTCTGTTCTTTGAACTTAAAGCTTGACCTTGCCATTTGAAAAGTCACCCCAGTTTTTGCTCGCGACACACCCTCTAATCAAGATTGAAATTCGTGCCAAGTTATTTGAAAATCCACAAAAATATGGCAAAATTATGGCTGACACAAAAAATTTCAGACGAACATCCTGACAAACGGATGCAGAAACTGACATTGCGACTGCTATATGCCGCCCTTTTGGGAGCATAAAAAGTGTCAACTGTAAAACAACATATACTATAACATACATATTGACGTTGGCGCCTAGGGCCAGCATGAGATCAAGGCTCTTGGCCACCTCACTGGTTGCCGTGGTTGAGTGGTTCTCGCCCCAGTGGTCCAGCCAACCCGTGTAGTACTCCGAGTTGACCTGTACAATTATCAAAGTTCATAATTACCTACAAGGCTTCCTAGAGAAAATGTCATTTGTTTATCCACTGCCAGCAATCTCAATACAAAAATAAATACTTGTGTTGATAGGACAAATATGCCCCTTACATTTAACTTTTATTTTCAAATTTGTCATTCAACCTCTAAGTGTGACCTTGACGTTCCAAGTGGGGAATTATTTGTACGTATGACATGTCATTTTATGATGGTTCACATTTGTGCCAAATTAATTTAAAATCCATCAATATATGGTTAACCCTTTGAGCGCTGGAACCGGATTTTGAAGGCCTTTGCAAACAGTTTGGATCCAGATGAGACGCCACAGAACGTGGCGTCTCATCAGGATCCAAACTGTTTGCTATTCTGATAGTATTCTTTGAAAAAAAATCGAAGAAAATGCTATTTTTAGAAATTTAGCAGACAACATTTTAGCAGACGACAAATTTCCCAGCATGCAAAGGGTTAATTTATGGCTGAGACAGGAATTAAGAAGCTGCACTATGGCAAATCAACCTTTGAACTCTTAGTATGGCCTTGACTTTTGAGGTAGGGAGATGGGTGTTACATGCGACATGTTGTCTTATGAGGGTTGATATTTGTGCAAAGTTATTTTGAAATCCATCAATATATGGCAGAGTTTTAGCCATGACAGGTATCATGAAGCATTTTATGGCCAAAGTCTTTAACCACTGAGTGTGACCTTGACCTTTGAGGTAGGGAGACAGGTCTTATCATTGTTCATATTTGTGTCAAGTTATTTTAAAATTTTAAAATCCATCCATGCATGGAAGAGTTATAGTTAAGACAGAAATTTTGGGACGGACATTTCGATACTTGAACAGACATAAAGACGGACCCTGCAACTGCTTTATGCCGCCTTCTTCAGCAGGAGGCTTAAAAAGTCATGGATCTAATATAATAAAGCTATGAAGAGCAGTGCACATTAAAGCTGCTACACACTAGAGCTGGTGTCACAGGAGTAATCCTTCTACCAGAATCAACTATGTAACTATGTATGTAATCACGGATGATGAGAAAAATATAAATAATGCCAAAAACTTCTTTGCAATATCAAGAATATTATACTCATCAAATACCATCCATCATTTAATAGTACAATAATAATACAAATAACACCTAACCAAACAATTTTTTGGAAAACCCTGCTAAAAATAGAAGAGCTTTTTAAAATGAAACAGGAAAATTGTTATTTTTTACCGTTCTTGCCAAATGTTATCTCTGCAGCATATTAAATGTAATATTTGTTTTTTTGTAGTTTTTTTTTTGAATTTCCATTACTGGAAATACATGGGAAACAAATCTTGCAAATATTTGCATACATTGACAAAATAGCTGAAAAGCCTCTTCATAACATATCAACTAATGTTATTCCAGGCCGTTCTTTTTAATAGTGTCTAATTTTCTTGAATTTGAAACAATATTTTTCATTTTTATCATTTTCCCATTCTTTGATGTAGCTGCTTTAACACTGACAATACTTGTTTTATTTGTTATTGGTTAACTTTTACAGCTCTCAATACACGTATTCACCTATCAGCAATCATCTTCACAAAAAACCGAAGCAGATATGGGCCTCGTTCTGGGAAAACTGGGCCTAATGCATGTGCATAAAGTGTCGCCCCTGATTAGCCTGTGCAGTCAGCACAGGCAAATCTGGGATGACACTTTCTGCCTTAATTGGATTTTGGGAAAGAAATACTTCCTTCAAACAATTTTTTTTATTGCGGAATGCACAGGCTTATATTGAAAGACACTTTACGCACGCGCATCAAACCCAGTTTTCCCAGTACCCGGCTCATATATTTCTTACCAAAGGTCCCTTGGGTTCCTTGTGGCGCTGAATTTCAAAGTTCTTCTCAGGCGTATCTGAGAATAGAAACATGTTATAGTTAGAAACCAAAAAAATAATTATTTCTGTGACAAAATATGTTATAAAATTCTCAGAATAAATATAATATCATTGTCTATGCATTTAACAGCGTCTCAATTTGTTTTAACGTGAAAAATGTAAAAACCTAATGCAAATTTAGCAATCCAAGTACCTTTTAAAATTGCTAACTTTGATAACTTCATAATTACATCTTTGTTAACTTTCATGGCAACGCTGCATTCTGATTGGATAATCTGCCCACATGACCTTTTTTCTTTCCCAATGGACCCACAAGGAATGTAAATTAAAACCGAAATATTCATGACCATACTAATTTTCCATTAACAAGTAGTCAAATGATGTCATAATTTTGCGCAAATCTTAACAATGATGCTGTTTATTTGTAGACAGAAAAAAAATATCATAGATTGGCACCGATGCTGACAATATAACATTTTACGAAAATGAAACTGATCTGACACAAGATTCATACGCCAGCTTATAAAAGTCTGTTAATAGGCTATTTAGATTTTAAAATTACAGCTTATATCTTCTTTGAGGTGTATTTAAAAGAATTCTATAGTATTTCTCTGCATTTTGTCGGTTTTTTAACTGTCTGGAAAATTACGACTTATTTATGCATAGGTGCTATTTAATTCTTAAATGTTTTCCAGCATTGTTTATTAACAAAGACGGAAAAAAAATGAGAAAATAAGAAATAAACAAGTCATCCTGATTGTATGTGCTGTAGTCACATGAGCATCAACAGTAAAGTTTCTGCAAGAGAACCATGAAGTAGAAAACTTTCCTATCTGAATCTGCAAATGAAGCATAACATAGAGGATAATTATGGATTACCAAGAAAAATGTTAAAAATTGTACCCTGAATCACAGAATTCAACTCAAAAAGTAGGAATAGTAGCAGTATTTTCAAAAAAAAAATAAAAAGCAGAAATTTGTTTAAAAAGAAGGTAAAAGTAGGAACAAGAAGCAACGCTGCCACCTAACTAATAACAATGCTTCTTTTTTTTTAATATATTTCCAAAAAATAGGACTGAACTCAAAATATGTAACAGACACTGATGGTCCACAACAGATTTTTTTTGACGCCATTATATATTTTACAGTGGACAAAAAGTCCAAGAGCCATAATTCAGACAAAAATGGTCACATTAAAAATCATTTCTTCAAGATAATCTACACATTGAGTTCATTCATCCGTGAAGGATTGAGCAAAATCTGCCAGGCAGTTAGAGGACCTCAAAACAAAAATAAAGGGACAATATATTAAATGGTGGAAAAACAGACAAAGGGCCATAACTCTGCCAAAACTTAATAAAGTCAAAATTCCTTTCTAAAGGATCATGAACTCATTAAGGTCATTAAGGTGTTAAAATGTGAGTGAGATCTACAAAGCAGTAAAACAGGAGTTGAATACACAAGCTTCAGGACATGAAGAACAGACAAAGCGCCATCATACTACCAAAACTCATCGCAGCCAAAATTCCTTTCTTTACAATCATTATACATTAAAGTCATTCAACTGTCATTCAAAAGCTTGAGCGAGATTTGCCCACTAGTTAAAGAAAAGTTGAAAACACAAGCTCTGGGATGTATGGACATGCTGACATACCGACAGACGGAATGCAACGGTTAATGTCTCCCACTCCTTTATAAAATATAAAAAAATTAAGGCACAAAAAAGTAAGAGCAAGTGCTACCAAGTAAACTGGTGGATATTTTGTCCGCCTAGCGACTGGGAGGTCACAGGTTCAATCACCACGGTGGGAGTGTCATTTAGATCCCCCCATAGACACCAAGTACTGGTTCTAGTCCCAGGAAACGGACTCGAGAGCGTTTCAAATAAGCCTTAGGCTTTCAATGCAATCAAGCTAAAATTAAGCCTTAGGCTTTCAATGCAATCAAGCTAAAATTAATAGGTTTAAACTAAGAAAACTGGTAAACATAAATGATATCAAGCTTGTTCCCTACATGTTACACCAAAGTCAATTGTAGCATATACATCGGGAAGCGTGCCACACTTTAGATAGCCATCGCCGTCGCCATCGGTCGTGAAGAGGACCGTGTCGTTGCCAAGACACTCCCTGGCGAGGTCCCGTAGGAAGCGAAGATAGTCATAGTCACAGGCCTGGTAGCTGCCGTACTCATTCTCTATCTGAATGTACATGAGCTGGGATTTAGGAAAACGGGGTTTAATGCATTCACGTAAAGTGTCATCCCAGATTAGCCTGTGCAGTCCGTACAGGCTTATCAGGGACGAGACTTTCAGCTTAAACTGGATTTCTGCTAAGAAGACATTTCCTTTAAAGAAAAATACTATAAAAGCAGAAAGAGTCATCTCTGATAAGAAAGTGCGGACTGCACAGGCTAATCTGGGATGACACTTTACGCACATGCATTTAACCCCATTTTCCCACAGCAAGGCTCACATTCTTATACATCAACTTCTTTTTGGACTAAAAAGACTTATTTCTATTCATGTAGTCCTCCACCTTTAGATTACAAAGGTTTATATAACATGTAAAAAAATTATATGGTCAGTGAAATACCGTAATAAGATATCAATATACATATGTTTTACCCTTGACCTTTAGTTTGACATTGATCTTTGCCCAAGAGCAATAAGGCAGGGTATGTATGCACTAGTCAACTTGCACAGTAAATATAGTTGTTAATACATTTGTGTTATTTTTCGGTTTTACTGAACAAAATCAATGTAATCCTGTTTAAAAAATTCAATGAAATGTCAATTAAAGAAAGTAATAAGATAAATGTAAAGTAAACACATTATATTCACAAAGATGTAAAACAACCAGTCAGTCAAATTGTGCAGTAAGACCACCAATACATGTATAAAGCTTTGCAATTTTAACCCTTTGAGCGCTGGAACCGAATTTAAAAGGCCTTTGCAAACAGTTTGGATCCAGATGAGACGCCACAGAACGTTTGCTATTCTGATAGTGGTCTTTGAAAAAAAGTGAAGAAAATTATGATCTAAGAAATTCAGCAGACGGCATTTTAGCAGACGACAAATTTCCCAGCATGCAAAGGGTTAAAAACTATTATTCTCATAAAGATTTCCAAGAAATGTTTAATTTAGTTAAGTTGAAACATGTATAAAGTAGATATTTACAGACATGGAGTTATTATATGTTTTTCTTGCATAAGAAAATGTCTTCATTCAGTAATAATATTTTAATCAGGACTCAATGAATGACAGTGTTCCAATGCTGGTGTTAGCAATTGAAAAAAGAAAATACCTCCCTGACTTATTTCTTCTCATTGCAGACATGGTGTTATAATCTCAATTGCTGTCAATTAATAGAAGTAGCTACCTGGACAGTGATGATAGGTCCTCCGTTCTTATACAGCATGGGCTTCAACTCAGCGTAAAGTCTCGTCAGCCACCTGCCTACTGGTACGATGTAATCTGCAGTGGAATGGTCATACATTTGAGTCACGCACTGTGAAAATGGGGTTTTATGATTGTGCATAAAGTGTCCTCCAAGATTAGCATGTGAAGTCCGCACAGGCAAAACAGGGGTGACACTTTTAGCCTAAACTGGATTTTTCTAAGATGAGACTAAATTTAAACAAACAATATTATAAAAGCCGAAAGTTTTGTCCCTGATTAGCCTGTGCAGACTGTAGAGGCTTATATGGGATGACACTTTAATCACATGCATTAAGCCCCATTTTCCCAGAGCTAGGCTCATTTATAATGTTACCTCTAGTGGGTCAATACTGAAAGCTGAAACTAAATCTACTCAACTATTTGTACATCATTATTGTTGAAAGACTAAGAACCGCTGTGTTATTTTTACTGGACTTGGCAATCTTATAGGCATTTCATACCGTGCAATATGGTAAATTTCTATAGAATGTAATTTGTAAAGTTTAGCAAATGAAAATATTTGTTTTTTTGTTCTAGAATCTGAAGGACACGTGCTTCTCCTTGCAACACAGTTAAACAAGGTCCTCAAGGTTACAAAAAGGGGAAGCCTGAGCCTAAAGTGTCGTCGCAGATTTGCCTGTGCATTCCACACAGGCTTATCAAAGACGACAGTTTAAACCTGCACTAGATTTCGTTTAGAAGAAAGTTCCTTTAAACAAAAAATTCCATAAATAGAAAAGTGTCATCCCTGATGAGCCTATGCACAGGCTGATCTGAGACAACACTTTAAGCACATGCGTTAAACCTTTGAGCGCTGGAACCGGATTTTGAAGGTCTTTGCAAACAGTTTGGATCCAGATGAGACGCCACAAAACGTGGCGTCTCATCAGCATCCAAACTGTTTGCTATTCTGATAGTATTCTTTGAAAAAAAAATCGAAGAAAATGCTAATTTTAAAAATTCAGCAGACGAAATTTTAGCAGACGACAAATTTCCCAGCATGCAAAGGGTTAAACCCATTTTCCAAGAGCCTGGCTCAAATGCACTAAAACAAAACTAAATACCAGGAATGAAATTTAATAGGGAATATATACTGAAGCCAGTCACTTGCACGGGTACTTACTAGGGTCCATGGTTCGAACTTTCAAATTGTCACTTTTGAGCAGCCACGCTGGCAGTCCACCCTACACATAAATAAATCATGCAGATGGACATTTGAAAATGTAAGCCTCAACGACAAAACGTAGTTTGAAAATCAAAAGCTTGCGAATGTTTTTAGATTCTTGAGATATTTATAAATATTCGTAACTAAAGAACTAAACAATTACATATGCACGCCAGAATTTGTAATGTCCTAATCGGATATTCCATAAAAATGGTAAAAGACATATATGACCTCAACCTCTAAAATCTTTTGTATCAAGTGTGCAAGTATTACAGATTTGTGGCAAGTGGCATTGGTGCTGTACAAATCAGTAAAATCTCCACAACCCTTTCCCACTCAGAAGCAAGATGAAAATGGTTATATGCAACCAGCATAAAACCAGAACATGAAAATGAAGCATTTTAAACATTATTCAATAAAAAAGGTTTTCAATTTTAATTGACTTTCTAAGGGACTAAAAACAGGTAAATGCATATCCGAGCTGTAAAGGGCTAACCTGTCATGGATAGTCATATAGAAGAAAAGAAAGAAAGTCAGACATGGCAATCACTATATGTCTCCTGCATCAAGATGCCTGGGGCATACGACTAAATTTAAGTACTGTAACTTCGTGCATTTCAAGATTATTCACACAACAGTTTTGAAAAGAAAAACACACAGTCAATCAAATACATCTATAAAGAGGCAGAAAACATAAATTCCAATCAGAGTATGGATGATGTGATAATACTTTAGAAAATTGAAATATACTGCTTAATGTATGAAATTAATAGCAACAAGGACATAAGAACCTCGTGAGTTTTACAAGAAGTACCTGGCAATATTTCCCTAGATGTTTAAATTAAGTACTTGCTCTGTGAAAAGGGGGTTAAATGCATGTGCGCAAAGTGTCGTCCCTGATTAGCCTTTACAGTTAGCACATGCTAATCAGGGACGACACTTTCCGCCTAAAACTGGATTTTCGTCAAGAGTCTTCCTTTTAACGAAAAAAAACTATTAAAGTGGAAAGTGTCATCCCTGCACAGGTTAATCTGGGATGACATTTCATGCACAGGCATTAAACCCCCTTGTAACCAAGTGCAGTTCAATTATAATTCTGTAAGAAGTTTTAGACAGAGTCATACAAATTCCCACTCTCCACAGATATATGGTCCAGCCCGAAGGATCACTGAAAGGTTGTACTTCTGGGCCGTCTCAAGGAAGGCTACAATGTCCTGCTGACCACTGAAGTCCATCTTCCCTTCCTCTGGCTCGTGTACATTCCATGGTACATACCTGAAAACAAGTGGATGACGATATGTTGTCAACAGAGGTGAATAAAAAAAGATATACTAGATGGTTGAGTGTTCATTATCATCTTTAGGACAGTCACTGACAAAGTCAGTTACTGGCATAATTATGTGGGCTTAGTACTGCTAAACCAGCTTACCATGGAAAACTGTGAGTAGGTTAAGTAGGTTAAGTGACTGTCATGATATGAATAAATAACACTCTGGAATGAAGCAAAATAAACAAACAAACAATAAGACTTAAGCTGTGGCAAATTGTGAATTCATAGCCCTAAACATGTGCATTTAATTACAAAATAGCAAACTACTGCATAATAATGAATTCAATTTAATTATTTATTTTTTCCGCAATGATCAGTATTTTTTTGTTCAATTTAAAGCCATATTTTAAAATAAAATTAAGAAAATGTTTGTATTTATGTATCCTATGTTTTATTTATTAATTGCCTAAAAAAATGACCAGTCATACCAATACAACATTCAAACTTTACATTACACGTACGTTTGTATAGCATTCAACCCTGCAGCAGCCATCTTGTGCAGTCTGTCATCCCAGTACTGGTAGGGAACCCTCGAGTAGTGAATACTACCCGAGATGTAGCGAAACGGTTGACCATCCATGGAGAAGGTATCATTATCATAATCAATCACAAATGTGCGCTGAAGAGAGAACATTTATGAATCTTTAACTGTGTAACTATATTATCTTTTTTTTACTCTACATATATTGTAGTTGTTCAGTGCTCTACANGCGGCGTAACGCCGAGCGTTTTATCAAGTTCACCTCGCTTTCCAACGCTGCGTGAACACTCGCTAGCAGAAAAAAACCCGCGGAGGGAGCGCGTTTTTTGGGGAAAACGCGTGGAGTGAACTGTATTTAGTTCATTCATCTGTGACGGTTTGAGCAAAAATCTGTCAGGCAGTTACAGGACCTGAAAACCAAAATAAAGGGTCTATATATTCAATAGTGGAAAAACACACAAAGGGCCATAACTCTGCCAAAACTTGATGCAGCCCAAATTCCTTTCTAAGGGATCATGAACTCATTAAGGACATTTAAGTGTTAAAATTTGAGCGAGATCTACAAAGCAGTTAAAGAGGAATTGAAAACACAAGCTTTAGGACATGAAAAACAGACAAAGGGCCATAATTCTACCAAAACTTGTCGCAGCCAAAATTCCTTTCTTTACAATCATCAAACATTAGTCATTCAACTGTCATTCATAGCTTGAGCGAGATCCGCTGACTTTTTAAAGAAAAGTTGAATACACAAGCTCCGGGATGAACGGACATACATGTACAGACGTACTGACAGACAGCATGCAATGCTTAATGCCTCCCATTCCGTAATAAAAGATAAAGAAACTCAGGCACAAAAAAGCAAGGGCAAGTGCTATCAAGTGAACAAGAAACTTGTATCAAATAATAAATGATATCAAGCTTGTTCCCTACATGTTACACCGAAGTCAATTGTAGCATACACATCGGGAAGCGTGCCACATTTTAGATAGCCATCGCCGTCGCCATCGGTCGTGAAGAGGACCGTGTCGTTGCCAAGACACTCCCTGGCGAGGTCCCGTAGGAAGCGAAGATAGTCATAGTCACAGGCCTGGTAGCTGCCATACTCATTCTCTATCTGAATGTACATGAGCTGGGATTTAGGAAAACGGGGTTTAATGCATTCACGTAAAGTGTCATCCCAGATTAGCCTGTGCAGTCCGTACAGGCTTATCAGGGACGAGACTTTCAGCTTAAACTGGATTTCTGCTAAGAAGACACTTCCTTTAAAGAAAAATACTATAAAAGCGGAAAGTGTCATCTCTGATAAGAAAGTGCGGACTGCACAGGCTAATCTGGGATGACACTTTACGCACATGCATTTAACCCCATTTTCCCACAGCGAGGCTCACATTCTTATACATCACCTTCTTTTTGGACTAAAAAGACTTATTTATATTCATATAGTCCACCACCTTTAGATTACAAAGGTTTATATAACATGTAAAAAAATTATATGGTCAGTGAAATAATAAGATATCAATATACATATGTTTTACCCTTGACCTTTAGTTTGACATTGATCTTTGCCCAAGAGCAATAAGACAGGGTATGTATGCACTAGTCAACTTGCACAGTAAATATAGTTGTTAATACATTTGCGTTATTTTTCGGTTTTACTGAACAAAATCAATGTAATCCTGTTTCAAAAATTCAATGAAATGTCAATTAAATAAAGTAATAAGATAAATGTAAAGTAAACACATTATATTCACAGAGATGTAAAACAACCAGTCAGTCAAATTGTGCAGTAAGACCACCAATACATGTATAAAGCTTTGCAATCTTAACCCTTTGCATGCTGGGAAATTTGTCGTCTGCTAAAATGTCGTCTGCTGAATTTATAAAATCATCATTTTCTTCACTTTTTTTCAAATACCACTATCAGAATAGCAAACNCCACAGAACGTTTGCTATTCTGATAGTGGTCTTTGAAAAAAAGTGAAGAAAATTATGATCTAAGAAATTCAGCAGACGGCATTTTAGCAGACGACAAATTTCCCAGCATGCAAAGGGTTAAAAACTATTATTCTCATAAAGATTTCCAAGAAATGTTTAATTTAGTTAAGTTGAAACATGTATAAAGTAGATATTTACAGACATGGAGTTATTATATGTTTTTCTTGCATAAGAAAATGTCTTCATTCAGTAATAATATTTTAATCAGGACTCAATGAATGACAGTGTTCCAATGCTGGTGTTAGCAATTGAAAAAAGAAAATACCTCCCTGACTTATTTCTTCTCATTGCAGACATGGTGTTATAATCTCAATTGCTGTCAATTAATAGAAGTAGCTACCTGGACAGTGATGATAGGTCCTCCGTTCTTATACAGCATGGGCTTCAACTCAGCGTAAAGTCTCATCAGCCACCTGCCTACTGGTACGATGTAATCTGCAGTGGAATGGTCATACATTTGAGTCACGCACTGTGAAAATGGGGTTTTATGATTGTGCATAAAGTGTCCTCCAAGATTAGCATGTGAAGTCCGCACAGGCAAAACAGGGGTGACACTTTTAGCCTAAACTGGATTTTTCTAAGATGAGACTAAATTTAAACAAACAATATTATAAAAGCCGAAAGTTTTGTCCCTGATTAGCCTGTGCAGACTGTAGAGGCTTATATGGGATGACACTTTAATCACATGCATTAAGCCCCATTTTCCCAGAGCTAGGCTCATTTATAATGTTACCTCTAGTGGGTCAATACTGAAAGCTGAAACTAAATCTACTCAACTATTTGTACATCATTATTGTTGAAAGACTAAGAACCGCTGTGTTATTTTTACTGGACTTGGCAATCTTATAGGCATTTCATACCGTGCAATATGGTAAATTTCTATAGAATGTAATTTGTAAAGTTTAGCAAATGAAAATATTTGTTTTTTTGTTCTAGAATCTGAAGGACACGTGCTTCTCCTTGCAACACAGTTAAACAAGGTCCTCAAGGTTACAAAAANAATAGTGCAAGCCACGAGACTGATACAAACACTCGGAACTAAGTTGATACCTAATAGTTTTCTAGATATGCTCCAGTACAAAAAGTTTGAAAGAAAAGTTAACTGCCACACTCATTAACTGACAGACAACTGACATAGTGGTATCCTAAAAGGTCCCCATGAGCACTGTGTATAACAAGCAAATATGTTGAATTGATATTCCCCGCCAAAAACATTGTGTTTATTGATGGGTGCAGAACTAAAAGAGAGGTAATTTTAAGAGTTTTTCCTTTTTTCACTTATTTGTACCTGACCACTTACAGCATACAAAAACAACAAAGGGCAATAACTCTTATTTAAGAAAATGTAGGTAGTGTATTGGTTCTTGCCCATGGCACTTCTCCCCGTTGATTTCTAAACACCCATAACGTTTCATGTTGAAATCTTGTATCATCGGAAATTATTTATTTTTGGTTCCATGTCGTAGTCCGTGTGTGTGGTAATAGGGGCAAGTCTAGAACTCCTTATCAACCTGATCATTGCCGGTTTTTCGGATAATTTCCCTAAGGATACTATATTTTTCCGAACAGTCTCGGAAGACATTGGCTTTCTAGATTAATTTGGGCTGTAAGATTAACTGAATACCACATGTCAGGAATTTGATTGTTTACATTAAAAACTCTGAAGATTGGTCGTTTTCTGGTTGGCTATACACCTCCAGTAAAAAAGCAAAGGTCAGTGACTGCAAAAAATTATCTGAGTAAAACCATGTAAAAAAAAAATCACCCAAGTATGTCCAATTCAAATCGAGTTCAATCAACCTTACATTGCAACAAGCACAATAACTATAAGAATCATCATCAAATTGCATGTCTTTTGTGGAGAAATACTCAAAACAGTGACTTGATGAAACTGTTTTCAAACCAAAAGCAGGAAGTTTTGAATTGACGATTACAGCAAAGCAAAGGCAAAAGATAACGCTGCACTTATTAATTTCACCCAACTGTCTGATGGTCTGGTCTTTTGTTGGGAGCTAAATGTTTGTAGTGAACATGTTTAACAGTTAAATTTGAAAGAGGACAATTCGTATACAGTAATTTGGATGCTAAAGGTTAATTGGTATGTAGCATAAACACGCCGCACACAATAAATTGTTGCAGTTTTTCCTTTAAACAAATATCCTCTATATTCATTATTTTACTATTTATAACTGTGAACATTATCAATAATTTTCATTGTTTTACCAAAACTATTCTTTATACATAATACAAAAATAATCATTTGTAAACATAAAATAAAAAGAAAATTTGTTGGATTTGGTGGAATATTGATTTTCATTCACTTGTGATCATAGAAAAAAAGTAATTCCTATAATCACTCGCGAATTAAAATGGATATTCCACCAAAAATCCAACAAATATCCTTTATATAATTAACTGTTATGGTAGTATGTATTGCATTGAAATGATGTAAACAACCATGTAAATTACGTTAAACTTAAGTGTATACATGTATTTACACAGGAATTCATTTTTAAGTTTGGTCAAGTCATTTTTTTATTGTTTTAACATTTGCTGAACTAAATGTCTGACGCTTTTTTCAGCCTTCAGAAAGTCTGTATGTGGCAAATTGTTTGAAATAGTCACCTTGTCATTTGTCAAAAAAACATGTTTAAACAAGATAACAAAGAAATATAAATGTTCAAAAACATCCTCATTTATTTTCTTACCTCTTTAAACTGCCTTTTTATATGTTGCAACCTAGCAAACACTTCGTGAAGCTGCCTTTGAACCAGCCCCGTATGACCAGCATGGGTCATCTGAAAAAATATCCAAAATATCCATGTAGTTATGGAGTAAAAAGCAGGAACCCATTCTAATTCTACAGGAAAGGGCAAATTAACATTACAACAATGTGTCAATAGAAATTCAATGTAATTACTAATATTTAATATCTATGATTGTTTGATTTTAAGGTAGCGCAACTGTAATGGGCACATTTCCAAATATAATGTAATGTATTATTTTCTTAATCAGTATCATTTCACTGAACTACATGCACATTTTTAGGTAGGCTTTCCATGCTTTTTAAAACAAGAAACCGTCGGAGACTGGTGATGCTCCCCAAAGTTTTTTTTGTCACAATATTGCACTATATATGCAGATAAAAGGAAACGTCTTGAGGGGCATAACTTTGGACAAATAATATGATGGATGGTTTAGCAACTTAAAAATTTCAAAGGGCCATAACTCTCTAAATAAATCATCTAACCAGAACCCAATAATTACATGCACATCTCCTCAAGGTAGTTAAGCTTCCCATAAAGCTTCATTGAATTCCAGTCAGTAGTTGGGGAGAAATAGCCCGGACAAGAATTGCACTATATGTACAGTTGGCCATAACTCTGTGAAAAATCATCCGACCACAACCGGCTAATAATATGCACATCTCCTGTTAGTAGTGAATTAAGCTTCCCATAAAGTTTCATTGAATTCCCGTAATAAGTTGCTGAGAAATAGCTCGGACAAGAATTGCACTATATGTACAATGGAAAATTTCAAAGGGCCATAACTCTGTGAAAAATCATCCGACCAGAACCGGCTGATAATAAGTACATCTCCTCTTGGTAGTGAAGCTTCCTGTAAGTTTCATTGAATTCCGGTCATTAGTTGCTGAGAAATAGCCCGGACAAGAATTGCACTATATGTACAGTTAATGGAAAATTACAAAGGGCCATAACTCTGTGAAAAATCATCCAACCAGAACTGGCTGATAATATGCACATCTCCTCTTGGAAGTGAAGCTCCCCATAAAGTTTCATTGAATTCCGTCCATTTGTTGCTGAGAAATAGCCCAGACAAGAATTGCACTATATGTACAGTTAATGGAAAATTTCAAATGGCCATAACTCTGTGAAAAATCATTCGACCAGCACCCGTTGATAATATGCACATCTCCTCTTGGAAGTGAAGCTTCCCATAAAGTTTCATTGAATTCCGGTCATTAGTTGCTGAGAAATAGCCCGGACAAAAATCCGAAGGAGGCAAGCAAGCACACACGCACGCACGCAGGGACAGACGATGCGACTATAATTATGCTCCCCCCAAAAAAATTTGGGGAGCATAAAAATATACTGATTTTTTCAAAACCACCCCCACGCTAGGCTTTTGTCCAGTTAATTTGCACCTCTGGGGTATATAAAAGTTCCATAATTCATCCAGATTTCCAAATATGGGCATGCAGTTGGTGTGTACAGATGCAGTTAAGGTGTTTAAGGTTTAAACAAGATGAAATAAGTATTCTTTTACAGACGTTTATATTTTATAACTTGTTATCTATGGAAGAGCGCCATGAAATGTTAGTGGTTTCAGCCAAGTAGAAATTGGGTTGGTTAAAAACAAAGTGTCGTAAAATTCACAATAGTACAGACATGGCGAAAGCTCGTGGGCCCGTCGGATATTGCCAACAAACATTTAAAATGGCCGACGGTGAATTGCAATATCGTCGGCCTGACTGGCCAGCGATTTTTGTTTTAAAGAATGTAACCCTCTAGCTGTTTTCACAACTACATTATTTCGTGATTACCGACTCGTGATATTTCCGGACATAATTCGTCGATTTTTTTTTACAAACTGCATCGATAAATTCCGAAAGTGATTCAGAGCGTTAACGGAGCGTCTCGAGTTGTCGCCGAATGACATCATACTTATCTATTGGTTCGCGAAAGCAGTCAAACAAATACGAGTTTACGTTCGTCGAAAACATGTTGTTAACGTGATCCAGGATGGCAGACAATAACACAAAAAATGATCAGCGAAAAGGACAAATAACAATCAAATTTACGACGGATTAATAAAAAGTGTGTACCATTCTACGACGGATCATACGTTTAAGATACAAATAACACTCTTTGGAAATGTATGTACTGAATGTCACAGTACGACTACGAGTGTTTGAAAATTGGAATTCAGTCTACTCGCTTAGAAAAATACATCCTACAGTTACAGGATTATCGTTCGAAAATTAAAAAGACAAACATGGTTCGATTTATATGTTAGTGGATCTGTGTATAATCAGATTCATGTGCATATTCTGCTTTATTATGTTTGTCACTCAATACAGTTTGCTGTAATTGCATGCTAGTGAAATGGATATTTAAAGGTAAACATATTTAATATATTAATAACACTTGGTTTAAAACATCGACAACAATGAAGTATGTATGTTTAAAGCGTAAATATATCCACAACCTAAAACTAACACGCTTTATTTATTTCCCCAAATCAAGTTTGCCATGCTTATGTCTCCCTTTTGTGAATTTACTTTGCCATTTCTTTAAAGCTTTTAAAGGCTCTATGACCTCCTCGGAATAACACTTACGTTTGTATGTTTAGACATACATACTCCCATTTCGTCCTTTGCCCTACAATGCCCTGAAACGTATTGATTCAGACACTTAAAATTGAGGCCTGTGAAATTTTCAACTGGCCTTTGAATTTTTTCTCCTGGTAGGCCAGACTGGCCTGTAAATTGTAACGGTCTTTCGCCATGTCTGATAGTATCATTTTAGTTATATTTTGAACTTAGTTTTTATAGATACACTATATACAGCAAAAATACCAAGAAATAGACAGATTTACCGTTTACTTTTTGAGATAAAAATAAAAATGCAACATGCATGATTTGTATTTTCAGCAGTAAATCACCCAATTAAGCCATAACGTTGTTTCGATTTTAACAAGAGTTCCACGGTCTGAGACATGTGCCCCCTTAACAGGGCCTTGATTTTCACACTTATTGTGACAGTGACCTTGACCTTTGACCTAGTGACCCGTATTTCAATAGGGGTCATCTACTGTCCAAGGCCAATGCACATGTGAAGCATAAAGTCAATCGTTCAAGTGGTTGACGAGTCATTGATCGGAAATGATTTTCACACTTATTGTCACACTGACCTTTGACCTAGTGACCCCAATGTCAATAGGGGTCATCTACTGTCCAAGGCAAATGCACGTGTGAAGTATCAAGTCAATATCGGTCGATTGGTTGACGAGTTATAGATCGAAACTTTTCACACTTATTGTGACAGTGACCTTGACCTTTAACCTAGTGACCCCAATTTCAATAGGGGCCATCTACTGTCCAAAGCCAATGCACATGTGAAGTATCAAGCCAATTGGTCAATCTGTTAAAAAGTTATTGATTGGAAACGAACTGGTCTACCGACAGACACACAGACCGACCGACAAACAGACCGACCTTCGTCCAGCAAAACAATATACCCCCCTCTCCTTCAAAGGGGGGCATACAAATTGGAGAATGTGCATTAAAATTGCAACATATTTCATGAAAACTAATGAGTATGAATGAAAGCATTTTTATTAAGCTACCCAAAGTAATTATTTTTAGCATACATGCATATCTGATTCTATTAACTGTTACTGAAGAGGCTATATTGACAGACGCTGAAGTACCATCATTTTCACAATTCAAGCCAATATTATTATATGTACTATCTACTATGACAAAAGCTTCTATTAATAACACATATTATAAAGAAGCTTCCTTATGTTTGATAAATAGAGGATATTTGTTTGTTTTGAGTGAATATGAAACATCTATTTCAATGAGAAGTGAGAAAATTGCTATATTTCGCGAGCGCATGGCGCTAGTGAAAATATGAAAATTGAGTACTTCGATGCAAAGCTTGGTTTATACAGGTAGTTTTTGCAATTTTAGTGTTATTGCTGGAAAACCGGACTACTATTTAACAATGAACATAGCTTATATGCTATATGAAATCAAATTACGTTACAAAAAAAAAAAGCGTCGCCGGCAGGATCTGAACCTGCGGGGAAAGATCCCAATAGATTTCTAGTCTATCGCCTTAACCACTCGGCCACGACAACTTCACATTAGTACCTGCTTAAATTAGAAATTAAAATAAAATTCATCTCTCGGAAATAACGATCATTTACAATGGCTCTACATTAATAAATTAAATTCATTTTTGTCATACCTTTCAGAAGTCCTGATTTTCAGAAACTTATTATTTTTTATCATCTAATTTTTTAATTGTTTGCTTGCGAACAACAAGATTTAATAGTGGCTCTTGAAAATTGGAATCTTTAGCTATCGGTCACCCAAGAAATCAAAGAAGCTCTGTTAAAGTTATGTCAGAGATTTCTGATGTTCAACTTCATTCATTCACAAATTGATACATAACGTCAATAAATTTAATTGAATAATTTCAAACGGGACATATATAGAGGGAGTCACTTAACAATTTGGAATCATATGTGTCACTGAAAAGTACATGTATCCATAATTAAAATAGTCCATTTTGCGCTACCTGATTATCACGTTGTACTATCAAGCCGAGGCTTTTCACAGAATAGGTAAAATATTGCTATGAAGTACTAAATGTAGACCCTGTTAAACAAACATGACTGAGAGCGTACACAACAGTTTCGGTCAATTTAAAGCGGGAATTGCAAAACTCATCACGTAAAATAAAGATGCTTTGTTTTGATATCAACACATTGCTCTGAACAGGCAAATACTTGGATGATGCTATTTGTCTTTGTAATTATAAAATAATTTAACCCTTTGCATGCTGGGATATTAGTCGTCTGCTAAAATGTTGTCTGCTGAATTTCTAAAATTAGCATTTTCTTTGATTTTTTTTCAAAGAATACTATCAGAATAGCAAACAGTTTGGATCCTGATGAGATGCCACGTTAAACAATATTAATTGGAGTGGTAGATCTTGAAGAAAAATTGCACCCTGTCAGTGATTGGTACTATAAAAACAGGCAAATATTTGCTGATTTTCTTTTAAAGAAAAGATACTATAAAAGTTAAAAGTTGTGTGTAATATTAGTGTTGTAAAAACGTGGAAATCAATTGCAACGTGTTTGATATTTTATGACCAAGCGATGTTGTTTTCTTCAAACAAACAAAAAAGTATTTTATTTCCCAAAATTTATTCTGAAAATGATTTGACAATGAGAACTTAATGTTTGATCTTATCAATTATGTTTTGTCACAGGTTATCCAAATTTAAATTCATAAATAATTATTATCTTTTCAGCAATGATCAACAACAATGAGGGGTTAATATTTTTTTTTGCAAAAATGAATGTTCCTACCATAAGTAGCCCCAACTTGAAGCAAACGGATATGAGTGGGAAGAACTACTATACAAGAGGGCCAAGATGGCCCTAGATTGCTCACCTGTGAAATGAGCTTGCCAAGTGGCATGATTTGAACAATCTTTGTCACATTTCAAATATCAAAGCTGCGTGCTTTATGGTTAAAGATTAACAAGGTTTTTCAAGCTTTGACCTGGTGACCTAGATTTTGACCCCACATGACCCAAATGTTAAACTTTGCCTAAATATTGCCCTAACAAACTTCCTCCTAAAGTATCATCATTATTGAATCAAACATTATGGGCACTTGAGTGTTTACAAGATTTATATAAGATTTGGACCTTGTGACCAAGATTTTGCCCACACATGACCCAATGTCAAACTTTGCCTAGATATCATGAAGAACAAGAGATGTGTTTGTCAGAAACACAATGCCCCCTACTGTGCCGCTTTAAAAAAAAATAAAAAAATTGAAACCTTAACGCAAAACCTAAATGCAAAACCTTAATGCAAAGTGTGACAGAATTTCAGACAGACAGACGGACAGTGCCATCACTATATGCCACCCTACCGGGAGCATAAAAAAACATCCTGGTCAAGTATCATCATTATTGGAACAAAACTATGGCTTCTAGTGTGTTTACAAGGTTTTTGTAAGAATTGACCTGGTGACCTATATTTTGACCCCTCATGACCAAACATCAAACTTTGCTTACAAAAATAAATATTATGACCAAGATTCATTAAATCTGAAACAAAATTGTGACCTATAGAGTATTTACAAGGATTTTGTATAATATAATGATATTTTTTACAATCTAAGGGCAATAATTCTGGCATTTATTATGTGATTTTGCTCATTATCAAACTTGACTGAGATCTTCTGGCCATATTGCTTCTCAGCAACTTTGATAAAGAATGCTTGAGAAATGTGAATGCTAGTGTGTTTATTAACCAAATTTGGACGGACAGACGGACAAAGACCGATCCTAAAACCTGAGCAATCGGGTGAGCTTAAAAGTGTGTTTTTTTTCACTGATCTGAGCCATTTTCCAACTCGTCCGAGATATCAATAAAACCAATGTCTTGACTAAGTTTCACGATGATTAGGCAAAAAATGTGACTTCTAAGAGTGTTCACAAGATTTCTCTAAAGTCATATAAGGAAAAAATGCCCCAACCCCCCTGGCGGCCATGTTTTTTTACCAATCGGGACCTTTTTCAAACTCAAATGAGATATAAATGAAAACCAAAGTTTTCACCAAGTTTCATGATGATTGGGCAAAAAATGTGACTTCTGGAGTGTTCACAATCTTTTTTACTATATAGATATAATTTGCAAATGCGCCATCCCCCTGGCAGCCATGTTTTTCAATGGACCGCAACCATTTTCGAACTCAACTCTTGTATCTAGAAAACACATGTTCTGACCAAATTTCATGAAAATTGGGCCAAAAATGTGACTTCTAGAGTGTTCACATGTTTTCACTATATACATATAGAGAAAACTGCCCCGCCCACTGGCGGCCATTTTTTATCACCGATCTGGACCATTTTCGAACTCATCGGAGATATCAATAAAACAAATGTTTTGACCAAGTTTCATGATTATTTGGCAAAAAATGTGACTTCTTGACTGTTCACAAGCCTTTTTTTCTAAATAAATATAAGGAAAACTGCCCCGCCCCCTGGTGGCCATGTTTTTTCACCGATCTGGACCATTTTCAAACTTGTCTGAGATATTAATAAAACCAATGTTTTGACCAAGTTTCATGATGATTGGGCAAAAATTGTGACTTCTTGAGTGTTCACAAGGTTTCTCTATAGCCAAATAAGGAATACTGCCCCGCCCACTGGCGGCCATGTTTTTCAACAGACCGGAACCACTTTTTAACTCAACCAACATATCATTAAGACAAACATTTTGACAAAGTTACATGAAGATTGGGCATGAAATGTGACTTCTACAGTGTTTACAAGTTTGTTTGTTTCTTTGACCTAGTGACCTAGTTTTTGTGGTTTCTCTATTCCCAGGGTTTCAGTACATTTAGCAATTCAACCAACCAGTTATAAGCACGTGCAGAAACAGACACTAATGACCAATCAAAGTTATAAGGGAATTTTATGCAAATTAACCTGTAGGCAAAATGTAGATGTATTGTCAGAATAGAAAACACTTGGTTTAGATTTCGAGTCGAACGGATCGGAAAAGATCTAATCATGTAGTTATCAGAATGTATTTGTATGACTGAAAGTATGAATTATAATAGATATTAAATTGGACTAGAATTCATATATGGCGTTGTTTTTGAGTATTTCATTCCACGTTATATGGAGAAATTGACATTAATGGAAAGTGACCGACTTGTCCTATTCGCAATGTAGCAAAATGTAGTTGATGCGAATCATTTTGGCAATATGGGCATGACGTGAAAACGAACAATAAGCGATTACGTGACACACTTTGCACAAAATAGGCCTTATTTTAGCGTATGTTAATTTTTATGACCCTCGGGGCAGGGTCAAATTTGACCCCAGGGGCATAATTTGAACAAACTAGGTAGAAAACTGTAGCGGATCCGTGGTCTAGTGGTAACACACTGGCTTCACAATCCAGAGATCGCTGGTTCGATCCCCCGCTGCACCTAACCTACTAACTCGTCTTTCGCATGAGACGTTAAACCGAGGTGCAGTGTACTAGGTGCTATACACCGGGCACTAAAAGACCCAGGGTCACCTCTGGAACGGGGTGTCTCCTGTATCTTGCACTATCCCCCGTAACCAACTAACACGTCTTCTGGGGGCGATGGCCATATGGGAGACAATCCCGGTGCACTCGATAAAAATGAAGACACACACACGGGTTCCATGGAAAGTATTTGCATACAGCGAATCAAAGTCGCTGGAGGGCATTGCTGTCATGTCTTTCGAACGATTGCATGCGCACGCTAAATTCTAG